>JAJPUD010007622.1:0-104253 GCA_023553655.1 Myrmecobius fasciatus | reverse complement strand
TGGAAGAACAAAAGGTCAAGGATTTCAAGGGGATTAATGAAAAAAAAAAAGGCAGATGAAGGTGACCTTGCTGTAGCAGATCTAAAACTATATTATAAAGCAGCGGTCATCAAAACCGTTTGGTACTGGCTAAGAAATAGAGCAGTGGATCAGTGGCACAGGATAGGTTATCAGGACAACCTAGGCATTAACCTTAACAATCTAGTGTTCGATAAACCCAAAGACCACAGCTTTTGGGATAAATACTCTCTATTTGGCAAAAACTGCTGGGAAAATTGGAAACTAGTGTGGAAGAAATTAGGGCTTGACCCATACCTAACACCACATACCAAGATAAGATCTAAATGGGTTCATGATCTAGATATAAAGAGCGACTTTGTAAGCAAGTTAGAGGAACGTAATATAGTTTATCTCTCAGACCTGTGGAGATGGAACAAATTTATGTCCAAAGAAGACTTGGAACTCCTCATTGAACACCAGATGTATAATTTTGACTATATTAAGTTAAAAAGTTTCTGTAGAAACAAAACAAATGCAGACAAGATTAGGAGGGAAGCATCTAATTGGGAAATCATCTTTACATTTAATGGTTCTTGATAAAGGCCTCATTTCTAAAATATATAGAGAATTGTCTCGTATATATATAAGAATTCAAGCCACTCTTCAATAGATAAGTGGTCAAGGGATATGAACAGACAATTTTCAGATGATGAAATTAAAACCATCTCTAGTCATATGAAAAGTTGCTCCAAATCACTATTGATCAGGGAAATGCAAATTAAGACAACTCTGAGGTACCACTACACACCTGTCAGATTGGCTAAAATGACAGGAAAAGATAACGATGAATGTTGGAGGGGATGTGGGAGGGCTGGGACACTAATACATTGTTGGTGGCACTGTGAACGGATCCAACCATTCTGGAGAGCAATTTGGAGCTATGCTCAAAAAGTTGTCAAACTGTGCATACCCTTTGACCCAGCAGTGTTTCTACTGGGCCTATATCCCAAAGAGATCTTAGAGGAGGGAAAGGGACCCACATGTGCAAGAATGTTTGTGGCAGCCCTTTTTGTAGTGGCTAGAAACTGGAAACTGAAGGGATGCCCATCAATTGGAGAGTGGCTGAATAAATTATGGTATATGAATGTTATGGAATATTATTGCTCTGTAAGAAACGACCAGCAGGACGATTTCAGAGAGGCCTGGAGAGACTTGCATGAACTGATGCTGAGTGAAACGAGCAGAACCAGGAGATCATCATGCACAGCAACAACAGTATTACATGATGATCAATTCTGATGGACATGGCTCTCTGCAATAAAGAATTGTCTCAAAAAAAATTAAATTAAATTAAAAAAAAGATTCTCCTTTTGAGAAATTTATAACATAATAGGGAGATATAATGTATATATCATATACCTATATGTAATTTTTATTTCATGAGTTGCTTAAATAACTATTAAACAAAATAACAAACACTAAATGCACAAAAAATCAAGGAAATTGTGAGGAAGGAAGAGCATTATCATACCACTCTAGTTTTCTATGTCAAGAACTTAGGAGTTCCAAATACGTTATTATCTACATTATGCACTTTGCTAGTGATGACCAACTCTTAGATCATAATGGTTTATGTCCAGTTCCTATTCTCCATCAGCCAGTGGGATTACTCTTTTTAGCTGGGCCAAAATAGCTTGGGCTAAATAACAGCCATTTACTATTTTAATTTTATATCATTACCTTATTAATTTTGAAACTTGATCAATCAATTAAGGTATGTCTTCTGAAATAAATATCTTAGTTTGTATGAGATAAAGGTATTTATGCATGTTGTATTATTTAATTTCAATCAACAATATCATATATTAAAAAGACTTCAAAGACAGGATTCAGCAGACAGGGTATATTCTTGACTTTGGTTTGTTCCATTAGCTGTAGGATCTAAGAAATTTAATTATCCTGAGTTTTAGTTCCTTTACTTCTAAATTAAAATGTTTAGACTTGTGATATTTATGGTTCCTCCTAATATTAAAATTGTATTATTCTATAATGCTGCATATAAATTTAAAAGTATATGATATAATAATCATGATATCATATATTCTCCTCAAAGTAACATATTATAGGAAAATAAATGTTATATCCCAAAATTCTACTCAACTCTAGAAAATTTATTAATTACGTATTATATACACTGCATCGTTGCAAGTATTTGGAATATAAAGGTGAAAGAAGACATTACCTATTTTGAAGATAGGCACTAGTCATGGGAGATTTAATGCACACATACTAAGTAGCATTATAGGGAATTCTTAGAATAAAATAAATTAATAGGAGATTCATGGAGGGAGAAAGATCACTTAATGTTTTTGATAAACTTATCGTTATTGATATCAAATGAGTCCTACACCAGTGTATATTTAGTATGTTTGCCAAAGCAAATGAGGTAAAATTTTCCAAAAGTGCTTAGTATGGTGCCTGGTACTTTGTAGGTTATCCTTTCTTTTCCTTTTCCCTTTTCATCTCTTCCCCAAGATTTTTTCAGCCATTTTGGAGAATATCCAATACAGAATTAAAATGTTAAGATTCCTCATAAATGGTGAGGTTCTCTAAGAGCTCCTGTTTTTCAGAGGAAATGGCCTTGATTCTGTCACGTTTCAAGGAGACAGTCTCCTAAATGATATTTTCAATCACTCAGAAGTGTAAGGGGAAAAAATATTTATTAAGTACCTGTTATGTGCCAAGAACTGTGCTGAGTGCTTCACAAGTGTCTCATTTGATCATCACAATAAACTTTTGAGACAGCTGAAATAATCATTCTCAATTTATAGATAAGAAGATTGAATTAAATTGAAGTTAAGTGACTTGTCCAGGGTCACATAACTAGTAAAATGTGAGCTAACTACACTTGACTTACAACTGAATCAGAGTAAGAAAACAAGTAAGTTGCATTTTGGGAAAATGTGAGACATTTTGCATGACCCAAGATTTCTCTCCAGAAGAAAAATCAATATTTTTAATACCAGTTCTTTTTCTGGTGATACAATATTAGCTATAAATGATGGAATATCAAATTCTTCCTGAATTGAAAATTGCAGGTCATTCCTAAAGGCAACAATGAGAGTAATAAGGCAAACATAAATAGTTTGCTGGCTATAATTAATTGTGATTTACTTGTTCCCAAAAAGTAGTGCAAATGACATTGAAGAAATGTAGAACTAGAAAAGTAGATGTGTTGTTTATACAATAGACAAAAGACAGACAGTCAATGCAGGGCACTAGTTGTACCTTCTCAATGAAAAAGGAAGGAAGGAAAGAAGGAAGAAAGGAAAGAAAGGAGGGAAGAAAGAAGGAAGGAAGAGAGGGAAGAAAAGAGGAAAGAAGGGAGGAAGAGAGGGAGGAAGGGAGGGAAGAAGGGAAGGAAGGAAGGGAAGAAGGGAGGAAAAGAAGGAAGGATGAAGGGAGGGAAGGAGGGAGGGAAGGAAGGGAAGAAGGGAGGAAAAGAAGGAAGGATGAAGGGAGGGAAGGAGGGAGGGAAGGAAGGGAAGAAGGAAGGGGAAAAGGGAGAGAGGAAGGAAGGGAGAGAGGGAGGAAAGAAAAGAGGGAGGGAGAAAGGAAAGAAAGGAGAAAGAAGAGAAAGAAAAAGAAAAAAAGAAACAAAGAAAGAATAATATTGTTAGCATATCAGATTTCCCATACATAATTTATAGGAGTATATGGACAAGCATCATACAAGATAAAATGAGCTGTGATTTCAATCAGTGGAAATGAATATCAGTATTACTTAACATCACAGATATATTGATCTTTTAAAATATCATGAAAGAATGTTTGTCAGTTTAACAATTCCTTACATATTGCATTAATATTTTTTCTTACAAAGAAAACCTAGCAAAGGCAGCCCTTTTTGTAGTGGCAAGAAACTGGAAATTGAAAGGATGCCCATCAATTGGAGAATGGCTGAATAATTATGGTATATGAATGTTATGGAATATTATTGCTCTGTAAGAAACGACCAACAGGAGGATTTCAGAGAGGCCTGGAGAGACTTGCATGAACTGATGCTGAGTGAAATCAGCAGAACCCGGAGAACATTATACACAGCAACAAGACTATACGATGATCAATTCTGATGGACATGGTTCTCTTCAACAATGATGTAATTCAAACCAGTTCCTATTGTTCAGCGATGAAGATAGTCATATACATCTAGAGAGAGGCCTGTGGGAACTGAGTGCGTACCACAACACAGCATTTTAATGCTTTCTGTGAATATCTCCATGCATTTTGTTTTCCTTCTTAGGTTGTTTTTTCTTCTTCTCTTTCTAGATCTGATGTTTCTTGTGCAGTAAGATAACTATATAGATATGTATACATATATTGTATTTGTCATATAATTTATCCTATTTAGCATGTATTAGATTACCTGTCATCTAGGGATGGGGGTGGGGGGAAGGAGGGGAAAAGCTTGGGAAAAAAAGTTTTTGCAAAGGTCAATGAAAAATCACTCATATGTTTTGTAAATAAAAAGCTTTATTAAAAAAAAAAAGAAAACCTAGCAAAGAGGCTTGTACACTACAAAACAGGCTAGATTGTCTCCCAAATGATCAAATGCACTACATCCTTACAATGGAGGAGCCATAGGGGAGGGCTCTATTACATATCTGAAGAATTTTGGGGGAATCCTATACCCTCCCCCAATACCCTGGGTAAATAATGTGATTTCTCTAGAGATAACTTTAGAAGTCTTGGCTAATCAGCACAAAGTTGAAGCAGTCTTCTCAAAGATTTGTGAACATTCTCCAATGAATTGATAGAGAGATCCTCCAATTTCTTTCATTTGGAGAATCCTCGTTTCTGTTCTTCCTCTGAACTTGCTCAATAAGAGGGCTTTACTTCTTGGAGAGGAAAAAAAAATTCCTAAGGATTTCTCAAAGATACGGAAGATCTTGTATTTTTATATGTAAATTCATTTTGATTTAATGAAAGTAACATAGAGCTGAGAACCTGTTCTAGATTCTTCAGATGAAAGGGAAGATGGTCACATAAATAGCAATTTGTAGACAGACACAGTGTTCAACCTTCTATTCTTAATTCTTTCTTTGGCATCATTTAATTTTTATGCATTTAATGTTGCTTCATCATATCAGTATCCAATTTCCAGGGCGCTCTCCTTTCTTTCTCAATGACTTTAGAACATACAGTTCAGTCTTATTCTTCATCCCATCTCCTAGAAGTCATTATCTTTGGTGTCTCTAATGTACATACTGATAATGTATGGATTCTTGAGTTAGCCTACCTATAAGAACTCACAGAACACTTTCTTTTGCACTTTAAAAATGTATTTATCATATATCAATTTGCAGCACAGTCATCAACATATTATCATATTTTTCTAGATTATCACCATAAAATGAATTTCTGAGTTTGAAATCATGAAAATGGAACACTGAAGAAAAGTTATGGAGAACAATTTTGGATCGGGCTAAACTAGAATATGTATATCATGAGGATAATGAATTGGATTTTGTCTTAAATTTGTATCTCTCCCATCCATTTCCTTTTTCTTAGTCCTACCTCTATTCTGATTCCTATCTTTATATCTATCTTTCTAGGCCTTTAACTTTCACTGACTTCATTTCTTTTCTATCTTAGTCATCTATAGAGTAGGACAACCTTGCAAACTTCTGTCATTGCTCCATCTACAAGGTTCTGGAATCCAAAATTCTTCTCCCTAATCATAATCTCCTGTTCTTTTACTTCTTCATATCACTTCTGAGGTTTATTTTCTCTCATCAGAAAGACAGGTAGTTTAATGAATAAAAAGTTGAACTTTGAGTCAGGAAAACTTGAATTTGAAAGTTGCCTAAGATACTCCCAATCCATATAAAGCTGTCTAAGTAACTTAATTTGTCTGTGCCTCATTTTCCTCATCTGAAAAATAGAGATAATAGTAGTACCCATCTCACAGGGTGATTGTGAGGACATAAAGTGCTTTGAAAATCTTAAAGAGCTTTATACATATTGGTTAATATTATTATGTAATCTTTCCCACTCTTCCACCTTAGGATCATTAGCCTTCTGGTCTAACAAGCACTTTAACCACTGAGGAAACTGAGACCCAGGCAGGTTAATTTATTTTCCCAAGGTCTCATGGATAATAAATGACAGAAACAAGATTTGAACCCAAGTTCTCTAATTCAAAATCTAATATTCTTGCAATTGCAGCAGTCTCGTCTTTTCATGGTCTAGTGACTCTATAATTCAACTGTCATCTTTTGAATTATTTTTCCATCAGTTTTCTTCACCCTGATAAATCTCAACTTTGGGTGGCCCCAACAATTTGATTTTTCTGTTCCTATCCTAATCAACAGAATATTACTTCAGAAAGTAATCAAAATATTATCATTAAGTCTATTATCAATTTATGCTCCCTAACCTAAATTAAATACTCACACATCAGCTTACTGTTACATGGCAGTCATTCTATTTATCTCTGATTGATTTTATTCATTTCATTCTCAATGGAAAATTGGCTTTCCTCCTGGTAAAGGCTAACCTTTGACATGCTTAATCTTTCCATGTGGAGCTGGACTTTGCTTCATTCATCACCTTCAATTTTTTCCTCATTCCCAACTTCTTTTCCTCTCCCAATAAACGTTTAGTTATCTATTATACTGGAAACAACAAAACAAAACAATACCTCTTCATTTTGCCCTATTTATACCTCAAGCAATTATCCTAAACCTTTCTTTATCTTCCCTGCTAAATTTCTGCAAAGATTAATTGATAATTGCTATTTCCCATTCCTTATCAGGTCTCTGCAATTAGAATACCGTACCCACCTATCTACTGAAAATGCTGTCTTCACAGCCAGTAGCTTATATAGGCTGGCAGTTGTGGTTTCCAAATCACTAAACTCTTTGTGTGTGTGTGTGTGTGTGTGTGTGTGTGTGTGTGTGTGTGTGTGCGCGCTTCTCTATGTCTCTGTCTATTGCTTTCTCTTATTCTGTGTCTCTATTTCTGTCTCAATCTCTCTCCTCCTTCCCTCTCTCCATTCTGCTATTTGTTTCTCAATGTATTAGAAGCTACAGAACTGAATGCTATATATATCCAAGAGTGTAAACTAATTCAATACTTTAAGTGATCACAGGCTAAATCAATTAACTAAAATAGGCAAAAATTCCTGTCTATCCACTAATTATTACTAAAGTTATAGAAATATTATTAAAATGAGATCTAAAAAAGTCTAAAAGAGATGTCCACAAACCAGAAGGTATTTTAATATTTTAGAGTTTTACAATTAATTAATCAACATTTAGCATGTGCCAGTTAGCTCAACTATCTTAGTGGGTTAATCATTGCCATGTGGATCTTGAATTATGTCTGCTTGTAAAAATTTCCATAAGAAAATAATTATGTACAGGCATATTCATACTGATTATTATCATTGTGACTATTATGATATTATACTGATTAGAAACTGGCATTCTCCAAAGCCTAACTTGGCTTCAGTAGCAGTTACTTTTGTTCTGACCACAGTGCTTTTGCCATATTCCTTAGCCAGAAACATCCTCACTGGCCTAATTTCATGACATCCACTTTTTCTCCAAGTTTATCACTTCAATATTATTTTACTGTATTGATTTTAATAAGCAAGAATAACTTTTATTTATCAAACCAATTAAAGTTATTTGAAATATAGCTACAAATGAAACATAATAATAAACATGATAACTTCATTTTCAGATGGAGTTAAAGGTGCATTTTTCATAAACATATAGCTATTTTTCCAAGGTATATAGCTAAAATTTTCAAAATTATTTTTTTAGGGAGGCAGTTGGGGTTAAGTGATCTGTGCAGGGCCACACAACAAATAAGCATTAAGTGTCTGAGGCCAGATTTGAATTCAGGTCTCTCCTGGGCCAGTGCTCTACCCATAGTACTATCTAGTTACCCCAAGTAATATATTTTTTTTAATTCTAACTTGCATCACAATTCAAATTCCAGTAGAATACATATGAATCTAGTATCTACTAAATAATTTCAATGTTTTTAATGGTTTACAAAGAGCTTTACATTTCATTTAATCATTACATTAAACTTTAGGAGATATCTGACACATAGTAGCAATTAACCTGAAATCATTGACTAATAATCTCCATCCTATTGATATGGAAATGGAGGTTTATATGTATAAATGATTTACTGCAACCTGATATATCTTCCAAAGATGTAGGTTTGATGTGTGTGTTTTTTTTTTAATTTCATGAAAGTAAATAAAAAAGAATATAAATGCACAAGATTCATACAGTCTATGCAAGTAAGATAGGATAGGAAAAAAAAATATATATATATGTATATAAACAAATCTTAAGTCTGGATTTATTATGACTATGAAGAATGCAATTTTTAAAATAAAATGTATAAGTTACAAAAATCTGAATTAATTTTAACATGCCTATTTTTTTTAAATCACATTTTAACCTGAAAAATAAGACAAAGAATAGGTAATGAACTGTCATTTGACATGTATTTATATATATATACAAATGAATTTTGTGAAAGGGAATTAAGTGATCAAAATTCAAGAATCAAATCATTCTTATATTCAGAGGAAAAATATATTTCCCTTTTGTTACCATTTGCTAAGATGGCATAAATGAATTAAGAGTCCTGATGATTTTGGACAAAGAGCCACAGTTTTATTTGTAATCTTTGGACAAGCTTTTCTATTCCTTCCCTCTCTCCCATAACACAATGACTGTGTCTCTTGTTTATAAGTCAGTAGTATATATAACCACTATTCTCAATAGCATTTTAATACAGAAGTGTACACATCCTGTAGAACATTAAAAGTTTGAAATTAAATCGCTGAATTTAAATGTTTTGATTATTTTTTTAAATTCCCAAATGATGAGTAGATTATCTCACAAAGTATCATTCTGGATTTCCAATCAGGTCAGGAATTTAAGAAAAAAATCTCATATTTTACATTTTTAGCTATAAAATTATGTTTGCATATACTACCATACATATATGTATATATGCACATAGATCTGTAAGAAAACTTTGCAAAGGAATTGCATATACAAAATAGTTGTTTATTTTTGAAAACATTGTTTATGTGGCAAAAAGCTTACATTTGTGGAACAACTTACACTTTCATTATAAAATATGCTTTATAGATTCAAAATAAACAAATAATAGTTTATAAGATAGAACTTTTGATTCTTCTGAAATATCTCAGCTTACCCATAAATGTGTGAATTCATTTCATAAATTATATTTTAAAGCCTATTTTCTATCTAGTGAGTGCTATTTTTTTTTCACAATGCCAACTAAATAAATCTCTGAAGTTATCAACAATCTAAGAAGTTCATTTTATTTATGAATGGATTGTTTAATCTTATTCTGATTATCTTTTTGTATATTACAATATTCTATATTCTAGAATGCATTAAAACTGGCAAGTTAAAGAAAAGAACACCTTTAGTGTTTCCAAAACAGTGATAAATAATCTGAAAATAAGAATAAATATCTAAAGATACAATATTAGAAGAATAAAATAAATGGGAAAATGAGTCTTCCAGGACTTTGATGAGAGGAAATAGCTACTCTAAAATTCAGGAAATATTCAAAGACCAAGAAAAACACTGCCATCTTCAGCAGCACACAGACAAAAATCTATTCATAAAGTAAATTTCATCTCTAAAAATGCCACAAAACTATATCTTTGAAAGAGTGACAGAATTCAGGTCCTGAAATCCTGCCAGAAACACCTTCTGGGTTCAGGAAAATATAAGGAAGAATCTGGGAGGAAAAAAAATACTGGTTGGATGGGGGTGGGGAGGGAGAGGGAGACCCAACTTGTAAGAATGGAAATGTATTGGATTCAGTTATAACTACATTAACTATATGAGTTAGCTAGTTACAGGAAGCCTTAAACATGGTGTTAAATGCACCATCTGGAATCCTGTAAAATGAACTTTTACCTGATGGTTACTGGCAATTTATTACTAAACACAAGAGAGATGTGTGAGCTATTTTGGACTCAAATAGGACATTATCCTTGCAACAAGACCAATCTTCATTAAGAAACATCCCCTTAGCAGTAAAAACAGACCACAAAAAAAATTCACTGTAAAGATACTATAGTATCATGGATTTGTGTTTAAGTATTGAGATACTTAAAAAAAAATCTTTTGTTCTTTCTATGAAACCTCTTTATTTGAACAAGTCTTCTAGTAATAATTTATCTCCACTTGTGTCTTTTCCTCACCTCTCATTCATTTTGGCATGGAAGCATCTGGATTTACTATTTACAGAGGATTGTCAGTGAGTAATCAACTCTTCACTTTGTACTAGACTCTATACATTGGTATCAAGGTAAAATGCTATTGGAGTAATATATTAATTTTGGGTTTATTCTAATATCATAAATGTGTGTTTACTGTAGATTAAGAAATTGATAAAATTATTAAACTGTGATGCATATTCGTGTTTATTTTGAATGTAGATTAAAAACCTTCCTCATGATAGAGTAAATTTAGGAACTTTCAAATACCATTGTTCAGTACATTTTGTAACATAGAAATTTATTAGTGTTTTATTTCTTTTTTATGTTGAATTAAAAATATAAAATGAATTTTATCACCCAGTATAATTTAGTGATGTGAATTTTGATGTAGTATGTGATATAAGGCAATAATAATGTATATGCCCAAAGGGCTATAAAAGTGTGCATAATCTTTGATTCAACAATGTCTCTACTGGATTTATATTCCAAAGAAATCATGAAAGAGGGAAAAGGACCTATATGTGCAAAAATATTTATAGCAGCCCTTTTTGTAATTGCAAGAAACTTAGATACCCATGAGATGAGAAATGTCTGAATAAGTTATGGTATATGAATATAATGGAATATTAATGTTCTATAAGAAATGAAGAACAGGGTGATTTCAGGAAAGCCTAGAAAGACTTAAATGAACTGATGCTGAGTAAAGTGAGCAAAACCAAAAGAACATTGTACACAGTAACAAAAAGATTATTTGATGATCAACTGTGATGGACTTGGTTCTTTTCAATAATGAAATGAATTAAGGGAATTCCAAAAGTCTTGTGATGAGGAGAGCCATACGCACGAAGAAAAAGAACTATGGAGACCTAGTATGAATCAAAGTATAATATTTTTACCTTTTTTTGGTTGTTTGCTTGTGTCTTCTTCCCTTTCTTGTGTTTTATTTTCTCCTTTTGATCTGGTGAATTGTGTGTGTGTGTGTGTGTGTGTGTGTGTGTGTGTGTGTGTGTACAGCATGCCAATTTTGGAAATATGTTTAGAAGAATTACACACATAACTTTAAAAAAAAAGTAATGATGTGGTTTGACAACGAGGGGGGAAAGGCAGCATGAATCAATGGAATAACTAGTTGGAATATTTGTGAATCATGTATTACTTGATAAGGCAATCTGTGACATGCGCATGTATATGTGTTTATATATTGTATATACACACACTATTCTGTTACTTGCCTATTGAGTGTCTTTTGGAAAAAAATCATTTTTGTTGCTAATACCTGGATCTAGAAAAGATTAGCTATTTGCCTTATCTTGGGCCTAGTCCTCCAGGAAACTTCATCCAATTTTATCATTACTCCCATACTTGAGTACACCCTCTATCTTTTTAGTATTCTTTTAAGTGTTGCTTTCTCCTTTTACAACATAAACTTATTGAAAGCAGTATTGTCTTTTTTACTTGTACTATAACATTTAAAACAAATCCTAACAAATGGTAAACACTTGAATGTTTTATCTGCTTGCACTCTCTGTCTTTCTCTTTCTCTTCCTCCTCTCTCTTTGCTCTGTCAATGCTGTTTTCTCAACTACTCTGAACATTCTGGCATACATTACATAAATTCTCAGTATGTAAGGACCTAATAGTTTTGTTCTATATATCATGAACCTTTAAAATTTTGGAATTACATTTTATTCCTCTAGTTGAGAATGTAAGATTGATTTTGGCTATAAATTAGTTGACCAGCCTATGACTTGGTTTCCTCACTTATGCTGTGTCACCTGTCTTAGATAATCAGCATAATATAGTGGCAAGAATGTGGCTTACTTCAGAATCAGGAACATCTGTGATCAGATCTTGACTGATATTTCAAAGCTCTGTGACATTTAGCAAATCACTTAAAATCTCCATGCTTTAGTTTCCCCATATGTAAAATGGGGATATCATCAACTTCCCAGGATTATTCTGGGGATCAATTGAGCTAAAATTCAAACTATATTAATGTTGTGTATTAATATTACCAATTGGCTAGATATATGGATGTTGTCACATGTCTTTCTAGTTCTTATGATTTATTATTTTTGCTTAAAATTTAATAACTAAACTATCTCTACTAATCAATAAGTATTTTCTAAGTGCCTACTATGTGCCAGGCTTTGTAATAAGTGATAGAGATACAAAAAGAAACACAAGACAGTGCCTGCCCTTGAAGGAATATTTATAATCAAATGATGCAAACAATCAACAAACAAATTTGCAGAAATAAACTGTATACTGGCTAAATAGAAAGTAAATAAGAGAGGGAAAACACCAGAATTAAGAGTGGTTAAGAAAGGCTCCCTGTAGATTATGAGATTTTAGCTGGGATTTAAAGGGAGCCAGGGAAGGCAATAAGTAGAGATGAGGAAAAAGAGCATACTAGGCAAGGGAGTCCAAGAAAATGAATGCAGCAGAGAAATTAAGTCTTAGTTATGGAAGAGCCAATATCACTGGATTGAAGAGTGGTGGCAGGGAGAAAGGTATAAGAAGTTTGGAAATGCAGAAGGGAGTTAGGCTATGCAAATCATCAAATGCCAAACAGAAGGTGTTGTATGAGTGATGGTGGTGGTGAAATGATGAGACCTGTGCTTTAGAAATATTTCTTTGGTGGTTGATTGGAGAATAAATTGGAGTGTAGAGGCACTTCAAGTAGATTAACCCAGGTAGAAGATACCCAAAGGTATTTTACCTAAAGGGAAAATACAACCAGCAGTTTATTGCAATAATCAAGTTGGGAGAGGATCAAGACCTGAACTTTAGTGATTGCAGTGGGGAGAAGAAAAGGAAACATGTTATAAAAATGCTGCAAAGATAAATTGACAGGCCTTGGTACCAGGGGCATGAGGTAGTGAATAAGAGATAGTGACATGTCCAGAATGATACATAGGTTGTGAACATGAGGAAATGAGAGAATGGTATCAATCTTTATTGTAATAGGAAAGGTAAAAAGGAGAGAGAGGTTAGGGGAAAAGATATGAGTTTAGCATTGGACATAAGTTTAAAGCTGCTAAGTAGTCAACACATAGAGAGCTGGGATTAGAGTCATGAAGAATTCAAATTTGACCTCAGGTACTTACTAGCCATGTGATCTTAGACAAGTCGCTTAGCCTCTGTTTGCCTTAATACACTAAAGAAGGAAATGGCAAACCACTTCAACACCTTTGCCAAGACAAGAAACTAAGTTATGGTATATGAATATTATACAATATTATTATTTTATTCTATAAGAAATGCTCAGCAGGATGGTTTCAGAGAGACTTGAAGGACTTAGATGAATTTATGCTAAGTGAAATGAGCAGAACCAGGAGATCACTGTATATGGCAACAACAAGATTATAAGATGATCAGTTCTGATGGATGTGGCTCTTTTCAACAGTGAGGTGATTCAAGCCAGTTCCAATGATCTTGTGATGAAGAGAGACATCTACACCCAGAAAAAGAGTACTGTAGGGAACTAAGTGTGGCTTACAACATAGCATTTTCACTATTTTTGTTGTTCTTGACTTGCATTTTATTTTCTTTCTCATTTTTTTCTTTTTTTATTTGATTTTTCTTGTTCAGAAAGATAACTGTAGGGGCAGCTAGGTGGCGCAGTGGATAGAGCACCAGCCCTGAAGTCAGGAGGACCTGAGTTCAAATCTACTCTCAGACACTTAACATTCCCTAGCTGTGTGACCCTGGGCAAGTCACTTAACCCTAATTGCCTCAGCAAAAAGCAAAAAAAAAAAAAAAAGATAACTGTATAAATATGTATGCATATATTGGATTTAGCATATATATTTTTACCATAATTAACATATATTGGATTACTTGCCATTTAGGGGAGGAGTAAGAGGAAAGGGAGGAAAAATTGGAACACAAGGTTTTGCAAGGGTTAATATTGAAAAATTATCCATGCAAATGTTTTGAAAATTAAAAATTTTAATAAAAAAATTTTTGCCAAGAAAACCCATAGGCAATATGGTCCATAAGGTCATAAAGAGTTGGGCTAACCACTGAAGAACAACAATGATTGAACATCTAATTTGAGATGTTTGCAAAACAGTTGAAAGTTCAAGATTGGAGGTCAGTTGAAAGTTAGGACAGGGTATGTAGATCTGATAATTGTCAACACAGAGATGGAAATTAAATTCATGGGAGAAGAAAAAATCATCAAGTGAAGTGGGATAGATGGAGGAGAGAAGAGGACCTAGGATAGAATCATACAATGGTAGTAAAGCCATCAGAAACTGGAATTTTGATGAAAATGAAGTTGATTGATTCAGACTGTTGAGGTAGGATGCCAGCAAGGTGGCAATTTGAAGTAAACTTTCTCTCTCAGATCTTCATTAAGTAACGTAAGGAAAAAGTAATAGCTTTGTTCATTATCTTTACATATAAAATTCAAGAGGAACTTTTTAGCTTCTAGACTTAAATATGAAATCTAAGAAGAGGGACCATAACATGTTTAAAACATGAATCTGCATTTCATTATTAAGTATAAGAAGTACCTACCATATTTGGGGGGGATCTGAAAGTGATTGCTCTTTTACCAGGATTACAACTTGTGTTTATTTACCAAATGCTGCTGCCATATTTGTGAATGGGAGAACAATGATAGAAAAACAAACAAATAAACAAACAAACAACACTAGCAACAAAGGACAGAAATGATTCCAGAAAAGAAAAAAAAATGTTATAAACCATCTACCGGCTAGTCCAAAAGTTTTCTTATCAATGTTTTACATTCATTTTAGTTTAATGAGGGATTTGGTACAGGGAATAAACTAAAATGTTTAAAGAAAGGGGAAAAATTTTTTTTCCCTGAAAAACGTATTTTCAAGGATCCAGAAGGTTAAAATGAAATAGAACGTATTTTTGGCTCTTTAGATAAGGTAACTGATGGAAGATGAATATTTTGAAGAATAGATGATTAATTAAATTTGGAGCAGCTGCATGGAAACAATATTTTTAGATAGTCAAAATCTCTTTAAGAAACTACACAGTGAAAAATTTAAAATCCTTGTCAATGGTCTTATAAAAAACTAAAATGTTATAAGACATAAGATGTCATTTAAGATTCACTTCTTAGCTTCAAATTTGGCTTTCTTCCCAGGAAAACTAAATATTATCAGTAATGAACATGGAGAACATTTTCATTAAGAAAACTTCATAATGGACAAGTAATGTTAGGGAAAGTAGAGTCCAAGCCTTCAGAGTAACTTCTTTGGGAGGCTGAGTATGGACATCCCATAGGTAAAATACAATATAAAATCATATATAGCTGTAGTTTAGGGGAGTT
The DNA here is from genome assembly GCA_023553655.1 of Myrmecobius fasciatus. Classification (NCBI taxonomy): domain Eukaryota; kingdom Metazoa; phylum Chordata; class Mammalia; order Dasyuromorphia; family Myrmecobiidae; genus Myrmecobius; species Myrmecobius fasciatus. The sequence goes on along the minus strand of JAJPUD010007622.1, from coordinate 88,639 downwards.
AAACAGGCACAGTTTTGTTTAATAAAACAATTGTTGTTTTTAATGTAAAACCATAATTACCATGGAAATGGTGGGTGATGGTAATGTCATTACTAAGCACATGCTAGAAGGATGGTGAAGACAGAAAGAAAAGTCCCATTTGTATTTAATTATGATTGGCAGCACATTTTTAAAAATATCTTATATTCTAAGTTGGAAAACCATACATATAGGAGGGCTTGGCAGATAGAGAGGTTTTGATGATACTAACGAGTCAGATTTAGAGTAGATGGCAAGCCTAGGAGTATTTAGGGTATACTTGTAGGTCAGTTATCAGTTGCTTTGTTTCTATAGACTAAAGTATGTGGATAAGGCTTTTTGGTCCAGTTAGTTAGAGAATTAAACTCCATATACTTTCCTTTGAGAAGAAACACAGAATCCTTACATTAGCAGGAATGATCTGAGAAAGATATCAATCTGTAGGACATATTTCACATGTATATGCTTATAGATGTGTTTATATATAATTATACACATACATATATGTACAAATTAATGTGTTCACATATATTACCATCACCATTATTATCTCTTTTCTATTCAAAATTCTTCAATTACTTCCCATTGTCTATTCAAGATCCTCCACAACATTATTTCAACATATTTTTCAAACCTTATTTCATATTATATGCTCCAACTTTGGACCAGTTTCTATTCCCTCTTCTAATCTTACTTTCTTCCATCTTCATTTTTCTATTCATGACTAAATACCTCTTCTAATCAATCTCTCTCTGTTGCCATCACTTCCAAGAAGTCTTCCTTTACCATCCTCCTCTTTCCAAAGGTACCAAGTGACTTTTCTTTTTTCATGTTTTTCATAACACTTTTACTAGACCTCTCCATTACATTTTTTCATTCTTCCTTATGATAAAGTTTATACTTTTCTTTCTCTTTATTGTATCATGCTTTCTTTGAGTTCTGAGAAACATATTTGACATTGTTTTTTTTTATTTCAACAATAGCTAACAAAATATTAATCATTTGCTGAATAAATACTTTTTTCATTGAGTTCTGATTCCAAATCCAATGATTACCCTCAACTATGCTGTCCCCAATTTAGTGCTGAAACAGGCATTCAGTACAGTATTTTATTATTTTAATGTCTTTGACCAAAAATCATTGAAATAGACTTAAAAGAGTTATTATGTCTGCTAAACTGCTTCTCTGCAATGATTGATTAGATTTCTACTTGACAGAATATCAGGAAATGCTGATGACTGTTATTTTTATGACTTTCATATGTACTAATAGGTGATGAATTGCACATATCACATATTGCAAATCACATCTTTCAAATTCTGGACAAGTAGTCACAATCAAAACTTATGACAAAAATTTTCACAATTTTAGAACTATTCAACCATCTCCCCCCCACACACACACACATTCCTCCCATCCTTTATGCAAAAATATATTATTCAAATAATAATATTTTGAATTTGTTCTATGCTGAAGAAAATAATACTCTTGTAAAAATGTATTCTTTTCTACAATGATGAATGAATAGGAGTGATTGGGCAGTAATGGGCAGAGAAAGGAACTGTGCCATCTCTCTACTGGAGTAAATTGCAGATAAAAAGGCTATGATCAAAGCTAACTTTAGCAACATGTTGAAAGTTTCCATCCCCACTGCTGCTTTTAAATCCTATATATCCAAATTAGACCAGTCTACATAATACAAGAAGATTGACTTTTGCACTCCACCTCTCTGTTAATTTTCTCTGGCTTTCCCCCACGCCTGGAAAACTTTTCATCCTTTGTTCCAACTACTGTTCTCTCTGGTTTCCTTTAAGTCCTAACTAGTTTCGCCTTCTAAAGGAACCCTTTCTCAATCCCTCTTAATTCCAATGCCTTTCCCCCATGAATTATTTTCTATGTATCCCACATATAGCTTGCTTTAGATATATCTTTTCCATTAGATTCAAAGTTCCTCTAGGGCAGGGACTGTCTTTTGCCTGTTTTTGTATTCGCAGTATTTAGCACAGTGACTAACATATAGGAGGCACCAAATAAATATTTACCAATTGATTACATTTGTAAAATTGTACATCAATATGTTCTTTGTCTTAAAATTTTCAATTACCTATATATAATACCTCTTCAAAAGTCTCTCCGCAAAATGTACAAGCATAAAATGAAGTATTAAAATACTAGTCAGGAGAGAAGGTAGAAAACCTATACTCCATTCCATCCAGATTCAAGATGACAAAATATTCTCTTAAAAAAATTCCATACTAGGGGCAGCTAGATGGTGTAGTGGATAGAGCACCAGCCCTGAAGTCAGGAAGACCTGGGTTCAAATCTGGTCTCAGACACTTAACATTCCCTAGCTGTGTGACCCTGGGCAAGTCACTTAACCTCAATTGCCTAAGCAAAAAAAAAAAAAAAAAAAAAAAAAAAAAAAAATTCCATACTAGCTACACAAAAGTTGTTTCTAAAGTTTAAAAAAACACTAAGTAAACACTTGTAAGATGACTATGTTTGACATAATTTTTTCATTTGCTCATTATTATATGAATATCTTGATAGCTAGAATTTTAGACTCAAAAGCTACATGGATGAATAGCTAGGAATTTTTTCATTAGAAATTTTACTAGAAATAACATAGACATGTTAAAAAAGACTTGGAAATTTTTTTCTCTATGGAAATTTTCCTCAAAAGTCTTGGAGATAATATTGCATATTTTAAGTAATACTTTCTTTAAAAAAAAAAAAACAACTCTCCTAGAAATAACTGACTCTAAAGCAGGAAGAATTTAGGGAAAATAGAAGAAAGAACAGGTTATTTGGAGCCTAGAATAATTTCTAAATTCTTCAAACTCAGAGATTTTTAAAACTTAAAGTGTTTAGATAACCAGGATTATAAGGGGGTTTTCCCTGAAATAATGTGAAAATAGTCAGCTTTTCTCTTGTCAAGGAGTTTCAATGTGGCTAGAAGTTTCAGTTCCATCATATATACAAAGGTGTGGGAAAATAGATTGCAAAAGATTTTAACTTAACACTGATATCAGAGAAGGAATACATTTATAGAGGCCTAGAACTAATCTCTTAAAATGAATGATAAATGAGGGACAGAGTACAATTGTCAGGATGGGACACATCAAAAGCCATTACATAATGACAGCTGATGACAACAGCTATTCTGAGGGAGAAAATGAAATTGCCGACTTTACAGTTTTTGTAAGGGGGGAAAACCACAAACTTAATTCTCCATACAAAAACATGTCAAAGCCAAAAAGGCACCAAGATTTATTGAGGACCAGATGAGCTTATAAAAAGAGATGTGGCATAATTTAAGATAGCCCTTTTAAAAAGGATAATATTTTTCTCATGTAATAAAAAAGGTAACAAAATTTGAAACAAACATAATAAGGTAAACAAAAGAAAAGAAAGCATAAAAAGCACTCCATTCCTAATTACATTTTACAGATTATTTTTTTTCTATTACTAGAAATAATGCCCATCTAAATATATCTACTATGTGATGGGAAAGAGGTTAATTTGCCCTATCCAAAAGCAATGAATATAAGTAGCACAAGTAAAGGCGAAATATTGGGATACAAAACTTCAGTGAGAATAAAGAAAACATGACTTTAATTGCTGGCAGAGGAGTGTCAAATAAAATTAAATAAGTCTCTGATTTAAATTTATTAGGAAAATGAAATTCACTTCTAAAAAAACAGAAGTAATGGCATCAAGATAAGATATTTAAAATAACAATTAGAAAAATGGATTATTCTACTTGGGTTATTTTTTTACAGATGTGAATTCAAAACCCCCTACAATGAGTTTGACAGTAATATTGGTATATCATATATGTATATTATATATATATATATAGCTAATATACATAGATATATAGGTATAATTCCTATATCAGAAGAAAATTTTGACATTATGTAACATGTTTCATTAATGAATTTCTCATAATGTTAAATAAAATTTTATGTTATTATATGTAAATGGATAAAATTCTGAAATGATGAATAATTGCAAAATATGTTCTTCTGCAAATAGATTTTAATACTCTATGAAATAATCTACCTTTAACATGCTTTGTATAATCTTCCCAATTTCAAAAGAGGAAAAAGGTCAAAAGCACCTTGATTTCCCAAGAAATTTAGGGTCAATGCATTATTTAAAAATGATCAAATTCATTCACTCATTCATTCTAGTCAATGAACATTTATTGGCCTATAATATTCCCCTTTTCTCATAGAAAGTCACTTTTTCTCTGCTACTTGGTTAATCCCTACCTACAATGTCATTCTGAAGTCAGATAAAAAACGAAATAGAATAAGATCAAATAACAGAAAGGTTGCCTTCCAAAAGTGGAGAAAAAGCTGGCCTTGGAGGCAAGAACATGTCACTTCAAGTCCTGCTTCTGATACATAATCGCTGAAAGATTTGGATAAATCACCCAATTATTGGGGTAAATAATGTTTTCAGCACTTCCCCAAAATTTTGATGCTATAAATTACAGAACAACTCCCTATCAGTCTTAATAAGAAGGCATTTCCTTATTGGGAGTTCCCTATACCACAGAAATCACAAGTTTAGTCTCCCCCCAAAAATTTTTTTTTAAAGAAAGGCTACTTTGACAAGAAGGACTAAATAGGTCAGAGAAATGTTATAACAAAGACCTTTGCTTCTTTATATAACTTATGTATAAGTAATAGCAGAAAGCTAATTGCAAAGTATTTATTAAAGAATATTTCTCCCACTTTTTCCAATATTTTACACAAGTCCATAAATTATGTATTTTGTAGCATTTAGAGGTAATGAGTTTTGCGGGTATTTTTGTTTTATGAATATGCATGTATAGCCAAGATATAATATTATTTTGCTGCATAAGCCAGATTGTTAGAATTAGCCAGTACCTCTTAGAATTAGCTCTGGAAAACCAGGTAGCAAAGGTTCAAGACTGATCAAGGCTGTCAAAATGGAAGAAGAGTATCTTACATTATCCTTACATTAGCTACCATTACAAAAGTACAATTCTGGATGATAATTAAAAAGTCTTTCATTACTGATTCATATTGATACATGCATCCATGTATATGTTATATGTACACATATATGCATTTGTGTGAATGGATTGCTCAATTTTCCATTTATGCTTGACTCTTTGTGCCCCTCTTTTAGAGTTTTCTTGGAAAAGATATTTCCTTTTCCAGTGATTTAAGGTAAACAGAGGCCCTTTCTAGGGCCACACAACTAATTTGTAGTTGAGTCTACATTTAAACTCATATCTTCCTGACTCCAGATCTAGTGTTATGTCCACTGAACCACCTAGACACTATATACACATATACTCATATCTATCTATCTCTATATGTATAAATATATATGTATTTTATTTATATTTTATAACTATATATTTATATTTCATATTTTATAAATAGGCATATATTTTATATATATGCAAATATTTTGGTGTGCATAAACACATATATGTGCATGTCTATAAATAAATATAGACATATAATTAAATATTGAGAATTAGAGCATTGTGAACTATTATGAATTCCCATTACTTTTCCTTAAAGTTTGGAACCAAATCTTCTACTTTTGTCATATCACACAATTGCTACTCTGCTCCGTGAACTATAGGTATTGACTGACACCCAAACTTTACCTATGTGAATACATATATGTGTAACTTCTAGAGTTAACTTCAATCTATTAAGTGATTTTTTAAACACATTATTAATATTAATTTTTGACTAACATTATATATTTACATATACATGTATGTAGGGCTGAAAAAAATGGGAATGTACAAGTTAACAATGCTCAATTATTCCTCTTTCCTAGTGTCATAAGGGGAAGAAGACCTTAAGACAAATGTAAAGTATCATCTCAAACAGAACTGCTTTTTCTTTCTGAAAACAGCTGCCTTTATGGTTCACAGCTTCACTGGACAGGGGATATAATTAAGGGTTTTGCTTTAAAAGGCTTTCTATTCCAGCTTCCTGCTGCCTGTGGCAGAGTAAACAGGGATGATAATGGGAAGGAATTATTTAATGAGGCAAAGCAAATGATAAAATCAACAGGAATAGAAAAGCAACATTTGCCTCAGTTAAGAGGCAATGTCCATGGTTAGGTAATTGAGAGTTGATTGTGTATAAACACATCAGTGACACAAACACATATCAAATACAATAACTCTACAGAAAGACATATGTTATTAGATTTTTCAAATATCCAGATTCCATATCATTTAAGGTCTTAAAAAACAATGGTAAGAATACTGAATTGAATCAGCAATCAAGGTAGGAAGTTGGGTGGCATGAAAAAAAGCAGATTAGACACCTTTTCCACACCTTTTGGCTATGATTTGTCATGTAAGATTCTACTATCAATATAGAGAGTTCTACATATCAGAACTGGTCATACTGTTATTTTCCTTTTTCCTTGGGGAGCCTACATCTCAAGATAACTTTTAAATAGAAGCAACCAGCTCTTCTGCAGAGGCTGATTATCAATTTGCACCTCTGGCAAAGAAAGGCCTAGGCCTCTATTGTTTTGTTAATTGTCAATTTACATCTTTGAAAGGTGTTGTATTTTTTTCTTCTCTCTAGCAGGTTAAGACTAATTCTGTATGTTAATAAATATTATAAACACTTTCCTCAGAGATGAAGTTTGTTAAAAAAAAAAAGTATGCTATTATTGTTACTTTCCATTTCCCCCTTCTTAATTATATATCAGATTTTGAAGCAAATTTATCAAAATTAATTGAGCTTTCTCCCAATTAAAGAGAGACTTTTCAGATGGAATTTTTTGCTTCTCAAATAAATATTTAGACAAACTGCTAAAAAAAAAAGTACCTGTTATTCACAATCACAAAAAAAGGTGGAGAACTGGTCCAACCACATGAACTACAGATTCCAGATTTAGACTGTTACTTCTTACTTATAATCCCAAGTGGATATTTGAAAAAACAAACAAACAAACAAACAATCTTATCCACTGAGGTCTCTTTCATTTGGTTTGCCTGTGAAATAAAATAACATCGAAAAATCATATAGGCATAAAAGAAAAAATATTAAACAATGTTAAAAGCATTAGAAAAAAACAAGAATCAAACATATAAGACATATTGAAAGGAATAAAAACTTGTAAAAAAGACTAATGACAGTTTGGACTAGGCATAGATTAGAGAATAATGTACTTTTAACAAAACCTGTCAGTACTAGCATCACTTTCTGATTAAGAATATGATCTTTTTGATATTCTTGTTAAAGTAGGTATCTTTTTAACAAATCCACTAAAAGTCTTTCTATATCTGATTTCTAGGTATAAACCACCAAGCCAAATATTAAATAAATCAGAAATTTTAAGTTCAATTGATTGATGTTTAACAGAAATGAATAAAGCATGCTTTTGAATTAGGAAGGGATAAAGATTATCATGCATTTTTAAAGTATATTGTGTTTTAGAATTTTAGAATATGTCTTTTCTCCTCCCTTACCATTTTCCGTAGTATAAACAAATGATAAGAAATATTATATACAAATGGGCACAATATTCTGAGTTTCTCAACTGCAAAACCTGTATTATAACATTTAGTTAAACATACTAGGGAACAAAAAATGCATGTGCTTTATGAATGCTATGTTCACCTTAAAAATAACAAATGATTATGTGTTTTTTAATCATTATCTGTGAACCTAACTCAATCCAGAAGAAAAATATTATTTAAAATTACTGTTCAATGAATAAACCATGTAATGGACTGACATTCTCAGTCTGACAGACTCCTCTTGGAGGGGAGGTTAGAAATAGAGAAAGTTAATTTTTATTCATTGGGGAAAAATAAATAAAGGAGAAGCTTGCTAGGGTTGCTACAGAGGAGACTACAATTGATTGTACTATTTGACAGTTCCTGGTCTTAGCCACTATTTCCTTATGGAGAAAAAAGAAGAATGATTTCCTCCTGGAACCAGGATTATAAATTTTGTGTACCCTGAATTCTGTTGTTTTTTAAGTGTGATTTTCACTTATACTATTATAGTTGTTTTATGTATTAACATTTTCATTTTACTTTCTAGATTCTTTATTAGATCATATAATTCTGAATTCCTCATATTCCTCATTCCATACAATACACTATTATTCCAGTATTTCTATATATCACAATTTGTTCAATTGTACTCCTCATTTATGAGCAATATGTCCCCAGGTTTTTGTTCTTCTTTTACTACCATAAAAATGTTTCTGTGACCATTTTGGTGTATATGTGAACTTTATTTTTGATATTGAATTCTTTGGAATATATTTCCAGAAGAGGGGATTGTTACATCAAATGATGTGAACAACTTTATTACTTTTATTGTATAATTGCAAACTGTGAAAATGGGATGGTTAAAGGCTGTATTAATCACTTTGATTTTCATGAAGTCCCTTATTATCCAGAAGAGGCCAAAATGGCCTGAGAATCAGATAAAACTGAACATTGCTTAAGGAGATCGTTTTGGAACTTTATTGCAGTATGTTCAAAGTTTCTTGCAATATAATTATACTGACCCCAGAATTTCCCCTGTTTTGCCAGATAACCTACTCAGACTGATTCATATCAACTCCAAGTTGAAAAACAACTCAACCCAGACATGACCTGATAAGACTACTCTGCTATTACAACCCTTCTCTAAGATTTTTGTCTTTATATCACCTACTACCTATACCCACTCTGACTTCATTTCTAACTTCCATGTATACGTGTCCAGTTTTGTAGAAGGAATAAACTCAGTTACAACCTAACTATTTTGTCTTTCTTAGACCAAACTCTGGGGGAAAAAAGTTTGACAAAACAGATTTGGCAAAGTGGTTGGATGAATTCACAACTTCTCTAATAGCTTATTAGTATTCCTGACTTACTGTGGCTCCTTCAATATTGTATTGGCTATTTTTTTTATCATCTTTGCAATTTTGAAGAATGCTAGATAACACATCAGAATAGTTTTAATTTTAATTTCTCTTATTATTAATGATTTGGTACATTCTGTGAATCTGAGAAGAAAAAAATAGTCATTCCTTTCATATGCTACTTTCAATAATTTAATTAAGGTCACATCAAAGAACCAAATAACTATGAAAGACAGAATGTGGCAGGATTGCTGCATAGACTTGACTAAGTCTCTGCCCAGGATTGGGGCTGATTTTTACCTAAAACTAGAAAAATCAAGATTTAAGTCCCAAATGATTTTTTAAAAGAGAAGAAAATCAAGATTTAAGTCCCAAATGATTTTTTAAAAGAGAAGAATATCACATAAAAATCTTACCAGGTTAAATAAATTTTGGCATTATAATAAACATGATAAATAAGTTGGAAGCCAGCTAATGCTGGTTTTAACAGAGTTTAAAATTCTTATTACAAGTAAAATTATTGTAATTGCTTTCAAGTGAGGATATTAGCAATTTCTAAGAAAGACACCCAAAGTTATTGAGTTGTTGAAATTAATTTAGTCCTGCTTACTGGTATAGGAAGTTTATATCAGCCTTTGACATATTCCACAAGCTATGATTGAGTACCTTCCTTTAGTGAAAAGGTTTTTAAAAATTTGCCTGTGGCTAAAACAGGAAAGGCAGGATACCAATTTCTGACTATGAATGTCTTAATTAGGGAGATGACTTCTGGAGGTTCCTTTTAAACTCTGGGATAAGGAAAAAATTTACTTTGTCCCAAATTTAAAAAAAAAAAAACATCTAGGAAAGCAAAAATTATAAAATCTCTTCTATAGAAATACCACAAATTAGACATAACTAAATTGTTAAGCACATAGGCAAAAAAATAATAATGTAACATTTATATGTCCCTTAATATGTACCAGGCACTGTGCTAAACACTTTACAATTATTATCTCATTGGATCCTAATGAAAATTAAGAGAGGCAGGTACTTTTTTTTTCCCCTGAGGCAATTGAGGTTAAGTGATTTGCCCAGGGTCACACAGCTAGAGAATGTTAAGTGTCTGAGATAAAATTTGAACTCAGGTCCTTCAAGGACTTCAAGGCTAGCTCTTTATCCACTGCACCACCTAGCTGCCCTTGAGGCAGGTACTTTTATTATACCTCATTTTACAGAAGAAGAAACTGAGATAAATAGGGATTTGCCAAGAGTCATACAGATAGTCAGCAAATGTCTAAAATCAAGTTTGAACTAAGATATTCCTAACTTCAGACCTAATACACTGGAAGTCTGTTTTGGGGGGAAATAGAGAAATTGGAACATTTGACCTTCATAGTTTTCAATTAATAATTACATGGAGAAATGAGACCAGCTGTTCTCCCTCTCTATTAATATCAGAAGAAGGGAAACTGTTTAAATTACAACAGAAAAAAGTGTAGATTATTATGGAAGGACATCTTCAGCTTCTATCCTGTCATTTGAAACAAAATGTGTCTTTGGACAACATTGATGACCTGTTACCCCCCCATGTTTAAATTATATGGTAAACTTTTTATGGGAGCAGATATATTATTTTAGGAAAGCAACATTAAGCTTATAATAATAATAAAAAAGCTTTTCCAAACATCTTTGGCATTTCCATAGAAAGATGTCATTTTTTGCTTGACCCACTATATAATCTCATCAATGACCACCCAGTGTCAAATTTTGCTGTTGCTCTTCCAGGCCAAAATGCGGCTGGGCAGGCAGTTATCAAGATAAAGAGGAAAGAGGGGGGGGAGGGGGGAAACAGAGACACAGAGAGACATAAAGAGACAGAGACACACACACAGAGAGAAAGAGACACAAAGAGACAGAGACAGACACAAATAGGAAGGGAGGAAGGAAGGAAAGAAGGAAGGAAGGAAGGAAGAAGGGAAGGGAGGGAGGAAAAGAAGAAATTCGATGGTTCCTCTCCCCCCCCCCCCCCCAGTTTTCTCTTACTAAAGTGGACCTTAGGAGATTCATCCATTCAAGTGCCTTTCTCCTGTAATAATCTCCTAATATATCCATATTCTCAGAGAAGGCTTTTGTATTTCATCTGGATAACAACTTTAAAATGTCTTTACTCAGGGAGAATTATTTTTTTGAGAATTATTTTAATAGAGGTCATAGGCCTAAGTTACCCATAAAATAATAGCATCAGGCATCATCAAGTTGGGAGATATTTTATTTCTACAGAGACTTGTCTCCATGCCTGCTGAGTTTTCCCATTAAGGGGTGGCTTCTACCTACCTATTCTACCTACACAAAACTTCAGGTTTTGTTCTTTCCTTCTATGAACCTTCTATCAATCCTTATTCAGTCTATAGAACTCACCCTAATAAGTGTGTGTGCAGACGGAAAATACACTGTATCCATTCCTAACTGCCTACAGGAAAAACAACAAAAATCATTGCCTTTATTAATTCTTAATGTCCAAGGGTAATTTCCTTAAATTCTATAGCATGCTTACACTGAATGAAGTTTGAATCCATAGTCAAATTACTGTATTGCCATAGGCATGTCCCAAACTGAGAGTAAAGGTCCTGACAAAGAGCAGAAATTTTATGGAGGAAAATGTTTGCAGCTGAAACATTTCCCTCCTTTCTTTAGAAAATTTACCTGACTTCTTTCTTTTTAATAGCAATATTCAGGAAAATAATTACTTCTGTCTCTGGATACAATAGCACTGTCTGTATTTCAGATCTAAAGATCCATCTAATGTGTGGTAGCAAGATAGAAATAGAATAAATTGACAAAAGTTTAGAATAGTCTAATATGGAATGTGGTCTTCCAATGTTGCTTTGTTTCACAATTTTGGGGAAGGGGAAAAATCATGGGGAGGCTTGAAATAGCACCTCCACTATGTAGAAAAGGTCTTCAAATATTCATTCAGTATTTTTTGATTCTTATTATCTATGCATTTTTAATCATCTTAGTTAACTGATTTAATAGACTTCTGCAGATTAAAAGCAAATAAACGGAAAGAGGAAACTCTTTAAGAGTCAGGCAGCTCCTGGCAGAGTATAGCTGGCCCAAGAGAGAAAACAGAAACTCTGTGTGATGTCATGCCAATTGTTGAACTGAGTAATTATAAAAAGACATCTTTTTCTGCAGTATATTCTGCTTAAGAAGAAAAAAAAACAACAGTATAACATAGACTTTAGAAAAAATTTTCACTGTAAAACTTTTGAAATATTTGGTGAAATAGCTAAATTATAGTTATATAGGTGAACTTCCAATTCATTTATGACTTGGACCACTTTGACATACATTATGATAAAAACTAGAATTTTGAAACTTTAAAAAGTATCACTCATAATATTTCAAATCTTTTACTTTTTACATCTTGTCAATAAATAGACATTTATTAAGCACCCAGTGTTGTTAGTGAACTCTGCTCCTGTTAGGGATAAGGATAAGATTTGACCAGTGATTCCATTGGCTTAAGAAACTCTGTGCATGAGGAAACTATCTTTTATCTAGAGATACAAAGATAAAAAACTATATAGACCCTAGGAAAGAACATATTCAGAAAATGAACTATGAGAAATTTAGCACAATGCCACTTGGCACAATACATTTGTTAATTAATTATCTTATTTGTTTCATGTTTGCAGGTGACCCAAAGAGCAAAGGATGAACACTTAGGTGTTATGCAGTTTGTCTCCTATTAACAATGGTAATACACTGGTCTTCTACTATTCCCCATTTATGAGACAACATCTTCCCATCTTCTTTGCCTTTGTACTGTCTATTTTCTAACTCTGTGAAGCTTTTTCTCTCATCTTTGATTCTAATCTTCCCTCAAAAGTCACCTTAAATCAAACCTTCTGCAGGAGTTCTTTTGTGATCTCTATTCTCTACCCACTACTCTATGTGAATACCTTCTCTCTGAGATTATCTTCCATTAATTCTGTATAACTCCTATATGCACATAATTATTTGCATGGTTTCTTCCGCATTAGAATTTGAACTCTTTAAATCAAGGAGTAATTTTTTTTTCTTTTTTGCCTTTATATGCTCAATTCTCAGTACACTGCCTGGCACATAGTAAAAATGTACAGACTTAATAATGCTTGTAAACTGAATGACTATAAGAAGTGACTGATGCAAAAGGTATCATCTGGGATGTTTGATTGGAAAATGTGGGCAGGTAATGCAGAGATAACAGATGGGCAACCACTCTATTGCACTTTCATACAGTAACTATTTCAAGACACAAAGGCAGATAACCAATTCCTTGGCTAGATAGAATCTATGGACAATTTATGGACAGCAATCAAGCAGAAGGAAAAGATATGACTGGGTTATAATTCACAGTGGTACCTTCATTCAGACTGATAAGTATGGATCCATTGGAAGTGTGACTGTTTCAATTAATGATCATAACAATATAAACATAAAGCACTTTAAAAACTTTAAAGTTCTGTATAACTTCTGTTTTATCATTATTATAAAATAATATGAATATTTACCAATATATGATGTTGTAATAAATGTTTCTAAAGTCTTTTTGGAATATCATATAAATGTATACTTACATATTTACATACAAGTACACTAAACTACATATATATCTGTATATGTACACAAATACATGTTATACATATATGTAGTGGTGTATGTATTCATTTATATATTTTCATTTCATGAATATTTAAATATAACAATTTATCCATGTCCTTAGGAAGATTAAAGCTACATTCCATTAATGTGAAAAAACAGTTGACATAAGCCTTTAAATGTATAAAGTGTGCATGAATTAAATAACCTACTAGTTAATATTATGTACAAATGTTAAATAGTATTGTTAATATTGTTAACATAAATTATTAAAATGCATTATGATATGTGATTATATTTTCCCTTAAGTATTTTTTCAAAATAAGAATTATATCTTCTCTTGTTAGCTATTGGATATTTTCAATAATCATTTTTCTTTATGGCTGACCTAAATTTGTCGTACTTCTTATAAAAATCTGAGACTGTTATGTTGCCATTTTAGTGAGCCGACATTTCTCACAACATTTGTACTGAATTGTCTCACATTTTCTCCCTACGTTATACCTTTGGTAACAAGTTATAAGTGAAAAGAAAAAAGTAACAGCAAACATGAAATCCCTGTAATGGAATTTTACATTGCAAAGACAACTTTTCAGTATTGAAAAGTGAAAGATGGAAACATTTTTTTTTAAAAGAAGGTACAATTTAGTACTGCCCGCTTCTCCTGCCCCAGCACTTCTAGCCATTGTTACCTCTAAAGATTCTCAAAATGAATTGCACTATTATATGTGCTGGAGTGCAAAACTTTTATTTTTTATCATATTAGCATTAGTATTACTATGATTAGGATTATCACTACTACTATTATTGCCCTGAGTTTTTATCATTTTCTACAATTATTCTGTCCTAATATTCCTGTTAGTTAATGCTTCCTGCTTGACGAAACTGTTCAGAAATTTCTTGTGTATAAATTATAGATTTTTAACAGACTATATCCATTAGAACAAGGATGGTTTTCTTATTTTTACTTTGTTCCTTTGAACATAATAATCACTTCATACTTATTTGTTTTAACCAAGGAAGAACAAAATCTTCTGGAACACAAGAGAAAAAAAATGAGTAGTTTTGATTATGTAGATTAAAGTGATTTTATACAAACAAATTTACAACTAGTTCCTGATTAGTGTGATTAGTAGAATACTATGATAAAGTCACATGTTTTAAAATTTACACTATTCAAAGTTACAATTATGTTTAAAAATGGTAATTGGCTCCAGCTCAATGGAAATAAGCCATACAAATTTGAATAACGCAGCCACTTTACAGGATTCATTATTTATACTAACAAGACCTAGCTAAAATATTGGGGCATGTGGAGGGAATAGAAAAGAAACAAAATAAATGGAAAATAAAAATATTTGAAGCAATTGACTCTTATAATGATCTCATATTGAAGATATATAAGGAATTAATTCAAATTTATAAAACAGAAAGCTAGATAAATGGTCAAAGAACATGACAGATTTCAAAGGAAAAAATCCAAGCTATCAGGAAAGATATTTTAAAAAATTATTCTAAATTACTAATAATTAGAGAAATGAAAATTAAAGAAACTGAGGTTTTATCTCCTGAGTAGTCAACTGGCAAGATGACAAAAGAAGAAAAAAGCAAATGGTGATGGTCTTTAGGGGAAAGTTACATTATCGGTAGAGCTGTGAAATGGCCTGGCCATTCTGGAAAATAATTTGGAACTATACCCCCAAAGTTATCAAATGATATACCCTTTCCCCCAGCTATATCCCTATTAGATCTATATCCCCCCAAAAATTAAACAGAGAGTAAAAAAATATATTTGTAAAAAAAATTTAGAGCAGCTCTTTTCATATTAGCTCAGACTAAAAAGTACAGGGTGATATCATGTGGAATGACTAAATGCATTGTAGCAAATGAATATAATAGAATATTATTGTGTTTTAAGAAAGAATTAAATGGATGGCTACAAAGGAAACTAGGAATACTTATGTGAACTGATGCTAAGTGAAATCAGCAAAAGCATGACAACAATTTATACAATAACATCACAGAGCAAAACAACTTTGACAGATTTTAGAACTTAAAATTCAGGAAGAGATACATTTTCAAGCATGATCAAAGCATGAAGTTGTTCTGCTGGACTATACATCTATCTATTCAAGGCTCTGTTTTCATTTTCATTTTAAAAATGTATTTAATAGAACACATATGAAAAATAATGACAAAAAAGAATACTGTGCTCCATCATACCACATTTGTTACAATATAATTTGTTGCTGTTCAGTGGTATTGGCCTGAATTAAAATTGATGCATTGAGCTATATCAATAAAGAAGAATGGTGAGAATACACTGTATTATATTTTTTTTTTACTAAAAAAAAGTATTTCAATTCATTGTCTTGATTGATCAGGACTACTGAAGATATCAATTATTGATCACGAATGGGGAATATTTATAGAAAAAAAAGTAATGTTAAGTACACAGAATTTTAAGTGGATAGTATATATATGTGTATATATGTATATATATATATAATCAATCCTACTATAAAAACTAGAAAACAATTTTAAAATAATTTTTTAAGTTGTAATATATCATCATCTCTTTTTGACAAGTGAAAAATCTGAAATATAAAAAAAGTTGACAATTGATATTTGGTCATAATAACAAATCAGGGGCAGAGTTGAGACTGAAACTCAGTACACACTCATTAAAAACTGCTGCTGAATTCAACAACAGATTCCCTTTATGTTGTGATGTCCCTACCTCAAATCTTCTCTGTATATCACACTATTGTGGAGGTGGCTATGAGGGAAAAATAGTTCTTTCATTTCTATAAGAGATATTTTAGAGTACCAATAGCTTACCTCAGGGTTGCTGCATGACAATTTGTGATTTGCCCACAGAAGGCCAGTGTAGAAAGAAAGTCAGCAATTTGGATGAGAGTATGTTCTTGGTATACGTTCATATGAAAAAGAACAGACCCTCATAGCCCTAAGGAAAAGAAAACAGGGAGAGGATGTGTCTAAGCAAGCAAAAGAAAGATAGGTACAGGAAAAAAAAATGCTTTCCAAACTTTTCATTAGGACAAACAGCATGCACTCCAAATTGTAGTTTGATGAGCTTGACTTCAATTACAAGCCAAAATATAAGGACCTTATTAAAGACATGGCCCACGAGTACTTAGAAAGACTAATAACTAACTACTGTAAGCCAGAATCAAGCTCCTGATTTCATGAGAAAACAAGCCAAGCCATATACATTTTGTCCCTTTATTCACAAGATTAATCGATTGGCAAATTCAGGAAGTGGGGAATGTCATAGGCATGGTGTGTCTCAATTTGGGAAAAAAAGGGGAGAGAATGGGAGGGGAGAAGGGAGAGGAATCTTGAACCTAGATTTTCAATACTCCATTCAGTACAGATTTTCTGTGAAGTTAAATTGAAATATGTGGTTCTATGATCCCTTAATACAACTTAAGTGATACTTTTGTTCAGTTTTCTGTTAGAGATATAAAAAGAAGTTAGGGTTGACCAGGCAAAATTATTGTTTTTCATGCCATAAGTGGGCAAATTCAGTAGATAGGTAAGACATTTTTCCAATTTTAGTTTTATAGCACTTTTCCACTATTGAATTATATAAACAGGACTGTCTAAAAGTCTTTTCTTTTAATGTAGCAAAGTTTTTGCTTCAAAATAAAAATTTTATCATATTTATGGCATACTCTACATGTGGCATATTTGACATAAATGTGCATGTCAATTTTAAGAGGTCCTATGTCTTCAGATATACAAAATAATATAAATGAGTTCATTCTCTCCTATTTATTCAAAGCAGGTGCTTAGTAAACAACAGTAAATGCAGGCCTGACAGATTGTAAGCCAATCATTTTTCTCAGATCCTAGATTATGAGAGAGACTTATCTTACATATGGATAAAGAGTAAGATAAGACAGAGACAAGACAGTATGAAATCAAGGGTAGGATGGGTGGTATTGGGAAGGCAGAAATGATACTAACAAGGTGAGGCCCAAATCTACAATCTTTATTTAAGAAAGAAAATGTAGATATTACATTGTCAATATCTTTTACTTGAAAATACAATGAATGACTTCAGTTTTATATTGATGCACAAAAATATTGGTACTTTGATATATATATATATATATACATATATATATATATATATATATATAGGTACTTTGAGAGAGAGAGAACATGCAGCAATTTCTCTCAATTATTCTATATATCAATAGCAAAATCTAGAAGACAATAATGGAAAAAGAAATCACATTCAAAACAACTAAAAATGCTCAAAATATTTGTGAGTTTATCTATGAATGCACACACAAGACTGTTCATAGACACAAACACAAAATAATCAGTGGCAACAATTCTTAAGCTTTTTTTGTGTCATGGACTCCTTGCACAGTTCAGTGAAACTTATGGTGCCTTTTCAGCCATGAAATGCATGAAATAAAATTATAAATCAAGTGAGATTACAAAGGAAGTCAATTATATTGAAATATAGTTATCAATAGAAAATATATGTATAATAATAGCTAACATTTATATGACATTCATTATGTATGATGCAATGTGCTAAGAACTGTATAAATATTATTTCATTTGATCCTCAGAAAAACCTTGAGAGGTAGGAGCTATTATGATCCCTATTTTATAGAAAAGGAAATATAGACAACATTTAAGCAATTTGACTCAGGTCACATAATGACTAAGTTTGTATACATGCATACATACATGTATATATGAATAGATATGTGAATAAACATGTATTCACATGAATATCTATGACATGCCTGTGTTTATACACAATACATGCATTTGTGCATACATGAGTATATTTTATTTTAATACATGTGTGTATATATACATAATATACTCATATACATGAATACATGCATACATATGAATACGTATGTACATATGTGCACATGCATGTGCATATCCAGAATTGTGTGTGTATACACGTGCATATGTACTTACATACATATTTATATACATACATGCAAATTCATGGTCCTCAAGTTAAGAATCCCTGCTGAAGAAATAATGACTTAAATAGAGATTCATTACTCATGGATGGTTCACACCCATGTCATAAAATGATGATATTAGCTAAATAAATTTACTGATTTGGTGCTATATCAATCAAACTTTCAGGGGATAATCTATAGAGCTAGACAAAATGATGACAAAATTCATTTGTAGAAACAAAAGATTCAAATTCTCTAAGGAAATCAGGGGGGCAAGGCAGAGTAAGAATAAAGTGAAGCTCATACTTCTAGAACTCAGAGTATAAAGTGTAATCACAGGATTTGAAAGTGGAAAGGGCCTCAGAAGCCATCTCCAACTTCTAAAGTGAAAAGATTCTCCTAACACATACCTGATAAGTGTTAATCCAACCTTGGCTCAGGGACCTTCTCAGAGGAAGAATTGTTTTCCAGACAGTCCATCACACTTTTCTCCATATCTGTTAGTATACTTTTTTTCGTCTGTCTATTTTTGTTTTAGTAATATTAAGCCTCTTGGCAATTTCTATCTATTTGCTCTGGTTCTGCCCCCAAAATATTAAAGAGAACAAACCTGATATGATCCTAACATATGATAGTTTTTCAATTGTTTAAAGACAGTTTTATATCCTACTTACTCTTCTACAGGATAAACATCTCCAGTTCTTTCAACCAATCCTTTTTATGTTATGGTCTCAAGACCATTCCCTATCTTGATTATCTTCCTCTGGATACTATCCACTTTACCAATGTCTTTAAACTAAGACAATCAGAAGTGAAGGTAATACTGTAGATGAAGTTAGACAATGCCAGAGTATAATAGGAATATCACTTTGCTAATCCTTTAAGCTCTATCACTTTTAAAGTACCCTAAGATAACATTAGTTTTTTGACTGCCAAATCACATTTCTGATGCATATTGGACATATAATTCACTAAAATACTCATATCTTTTTTTCAAAAACATTATTATCTAAAAATACCTTCCCTAAATTAGAGTTGCAAAGATGATTATTTTTGTACCTACATAGAACCAAAAAGTTTGAGAATTATTGTTTTAGAGTGGTCAGATCCATTGGAATCCTGATTTTTCCATCCACAGCTTTTATTAACCTTCCTCACAGAGTGTCATCTTCAGATGTGATGAGCATTATATCATCCATGCCTTTATCCAAGTCACAGACAAAAATATTAAATAGCACAAGGTTAAGCACAGATGTTTAGACCTTCCTGTGGAGTTGTTAATGATACTGACATTGACCACTTATGATTACTTTTTAAATCTAGACATTAACTGGTTCTGAATTAATCTATCTTATAGTTTACCTTTTGCCCCTTTTCAATAAGAATATTATGGGATACTTTATTAAAAAGTGTCACAGTAGTTTGAGAATTTATTAGTTTATTGATATTTGTAGTGGGGGGGAGAGAGAGCTAGGAGGAAAAAAAGAAAAGAAAAATCCTTTCTCTGCCTAGAGAAGAATTTGGGAATTAATATAACCTTTGAGTCCAAAGGTTCCATTCAGCCATATTCCAGACTTCTTAAAGATAAAATTGTCTTTGTGAGAGAAATGATTAAGCCCATTGCTACTTATGCTCATCTACTGAGGTTTCCCTCCTTAGTCTCACACATTGTGGGTCTCTTTAAGAACTACCAGTTGCAACAGTCTCATGTGGGATATGGCATCTGAGCTGATCCTTAAAAAAACACAAAAAGATTCTAAGGTCCAAAAATGAAGATGTAAATAAAGATTTCCAGGAGTGAGAGATAACTTTTGCAAAAATTTGTGTGTATGTATATAAATAGTGTGTACAAATCCGCATATAACAAGACAGCTATGCATATATGTGCCATGTATATGCACATAAGCATGTTGAGTAACACAGATTTATGTACACATCCCACATGTGTGATACACAGAGAACACACGTGTGTGTATATAGTATATGTATATTTACATATGTGTTCTGTGTGTGTAAAAACTGCTTTAGGGAGAGCATATATAAAATAGAATAATGTATAAAACTGGAAATTCAAATTTTACTAGAACTTAAAAATAATGAATAGTATATAAGTGGGTTAAAAAGTATTTGCCAATTATAAACAAAAATATTTCTTATTGGAGGAATAAGAGATTGTTTTGTGAAGAAGGCCATACTTGAGTTAATTCTTGAAGTTTGTGTCAGATTTCAAGAGCAATTTGTAGGTGTTGGGGCTAGAATGAAGTCAAGCAAGTGATGTAGAGGGAATTTCATGGCTATATGGCCAAGTATTAGACAAGTATTGTACATATTTAGGGAGCATAAGAGTGAAAGAAGAGCACAAGACCAGATTGTAGAGGAGTTAGGGCAAAAAACTGCTTTAGTAAATTAGCAATGTAAAGGAGGTATTACAGTTAGGAGTATAATGTAAAACATGGATTTGAAGGAAGAGACAGTGAAAGCAGAATGACTAGTTAAGAAACTTCAAGTTAAGGAAGAGTTGAATTAATAGGATCATCACAGTTGGAATGAAAAAGGAAACTTATTTTGAAGATACAGAATCGATAGAAATTAACAACTAATTGGATGTTGGAAGCAAGGAAAAGGGAGGAAACAAACAACATATGATCTAATAGGTTTTAAAAGACAAGGGAAAGGATTAGTGATAGAGAAAAGAAATGGAGTAAAAAAAGTAGAAAATGTATTCGTTCTTTTTAGTCATCCATATTGAAACTATTCCATAGAATTCTAGAATATTTCTTTACTATTTAAAACTCATCGTTAAATTTATGTTATAATTTTAATCATTTCAAACTAAAAAATTTCTATTCCTTCTCATGAGAAACTATGAGACTGACTTTATGAGATAATGAGTTTTCCCCAGCATTAGTTAATTTCTCCAATTCATGCTGTCCCACAGAATGTAGAAAGGATCTTAATTATCTTAGAGTAGAATATCCACCTTCATTTTAAACTCAGGAGTACTGAGATTTGGAAAGGAGAATGATTTATCCCCAAACACTTTTTTATTACTTAATGGCAATACTGAACCAGATGCTCATGTTTCTCAGGGTCTTATGATTCTATAATAATTCTCCAAATAACTTTGAAAAAGAAAAGAGGCAAATACAAAATTCCAAATAAGCTCATCTGGACATTCAATTTCCCAAATTGCTTCTTCTGAACATCTACTTTAAAAATAAAGGATAAATTTGTTTGACCTCCACTTGGAATTCTTTTAAGGCTTTGGTGGACAGTGTCTGTACCTGTTCAGTGGAGAATTTATTATTGGTTGGATCAGTTAAAGGAGTTGCATTCAGTTGTCATCAGTGTTTTCCAAGCTACTTCCTTTGATTTTTTTCCTCCTGAAATCTCTGCCAAGCTCACTCTTCAACAGACACTAAAATAATTTGGGTATTTGACATTCTATCCAAAATTTTGGTGGAAATATGCCAGATTTGACATCTGTGAGAAAGTGGGTAATTTTTATTACCCACAGAGAGCAAAAGCTTAGTCTGATATTTTGCTATCTCCACACATCTCCTTAGAGAAAGTTGCTGCTAGAAGATAGATAACAAGAATACAGATGAAAGGAGGAAAAAAGGAATGCTAAAGGAAATTATTATATAACTAATTTACTAAGGCCAGGAAGTGACAGAAAATATGGACATTGCAAGAGGCTGTAACAAAAACATAGTAAATATTTTGAAGCATACAAACATCTTTTTGTTACTACCACAATATTGTGTCTCAAACTGTGACTTGAATTTAAATTTCAAAACAATTGTCTTCCTTTTTCCTCTACCTAGTTTTAATGGTAAATTATTATTTTTTTCTCTATAGCTCATGTTATTGCTCCACAGAATAGCATGGATATACTTTTAAACTCATAAAATATTACTATTCATATGTGAGTTAAGAATTAAAACTTCTCTTTTAAGAGTTATGTCATGTTTTAAAAATAAAATAAAACCCGTTTTCACAGAAATACCTATCAAAAGGACAGCTTCAATTTACAAAAAATGATTATCAAGACTTTACTTAGAAATTCTTAAATCTTCTATATTTTCTATACCTAGAATAACATCAGAACATAGAGTAGATGCTTAAGAAACATTTGTTGATTTATTGGTTGAACTTTTTATAAAATGTCAGGGAGGCATCAGCTTCTGTATGTATGACAAATATTTAAGTATCATCCTAGCAGTTTGTCTCTGTATCTCAATATCTGGCTCTTTTTTGTGGGGGAGAGAGAGAACAGAAAAGGAGTAAAGGAGGTTGGGCAGGATGTAATGGACCCACTGTGGTTTTTATTAATATAAGGAACTGCTGACATAAGGAAATTCTGTTTCCCAATGCAGAATTGTCTGCAACCAAAATCTTAGACAGTTTCCTTGGGCAGTGCTAAGTTGTAAATTGTAAGACAGCTATTAGATGTCAGAGACAGAACTTATAACTAAGTTTTTCTAAGGCCAGCTCTCTGTTGACTGTTCCACATTACCTACTAGTCTGCCTGGCACATAATAGGTACTTAATAAATTCTTATGCCTAGATAGCATCTATTGGTACTTCGAGAGGAAAAAAAATCTTCTATACACCATTATATTCTCCAAGTCAGCCCAATTAATATATATCCACTTTCAGTTAATCATTCAATATCTCAATAACACTCCAAGTTAGGAGTACTTTTTTAATACTTCAAAAGTATTTTTATAGATTAATGGTCTATGATTTCATCAGGGTAAATATTCCTTACAATGATGCAAACTTTTACTCTGCTAGTCCTAATAGATGGTTTTGATAAAATATAGTGGCCAAAAAACCCCTCATCATGTCTTTGTTGGCTAACCTTTGCAGTACATGTTTCTCTGGAAGCTTTCAAACAGTTTATCACCAAGGCTTTGGTTTAAGTCTTTTCAGCTTGGCGGCATTAGATAAAGTTTGGATTCTACCATATCACAATGAAGCATTAAATGGGGATGGGGGAGAAGAATCTATTTTACAGCTTAACTGACAAATGATTATTCAGCTGTTACTTGGAGTGAAAAAAATGCTATCCTAGAATAACTAGATTTCAGCAAGTCCTGATTAAGACTAAGCTGTTCTTATGGATAAAGGGTATAGACTACATTATAAAATAGTTTATAAGGTACAAATCTGTATCTGAAGTCAGAAAACTCTGAGTTCAAATCCTGCCTCCGATACTTATTAGCTATGTTACTATGGACTATTTCCTCAACTCTAAAATGGGGTAATGAAAATACCTAACTGCCAGGAGTGTTGTGAGAATAAAATGAAATAATATTGATAAACTTTTTGTTCATGTTCAGCTGTATCTGACTATGACCTCATTTGGGATATTCATGACAAAGGAACTGGAGTGGTTTACTCTTTCCTTCTCTGGTTTATTTTACAAATGGGGAAACTGAGGCAAACAGGGATTAAGTGATTTGCCTGGGAACTTGACACACTCTCCATTATACCACTAACTGTTCTTAAATGTTTTTTACTGCCATAAAAACACTAGCAATGATGACAGTAATGTACTTTTATGACTTTGTAAAATAAATGTCCACTTTGAAGAAACTCTATTGGTATGTCTTGGATACTATTTTAACCCTTTTCAGTTTTGTATTTTCATGAAATATTTAGCCAGTTTTTCAAATGACACAAAACTGGTATGCTTCACAAAATCAGGACACAACTTTCCGAGACTTTAAGTTGCAAAGAAAGTGAAATTCTGCATTGGTAGAGGCAGTTTGCTCACCTGGGCATTCTCTATATCAGTGAAAACTCAGGTCCACTCCCTATTCCCATTTTCCTATGACTCGCAATTCACTGTTCTTGACTGTATGGCAATCAAAAAAGTTTTACTAACTCTGGCCTCACTAGCAGTAACTAACAAGGAAGGAAAAAAAGGAGGTAATAGTCATTCTATACTTTGACATAGTCAGAACATGTCTGGAGTACTGTGTTCAGATCTGAATGCCACATTGTAAGACTGATACAACAGTAAATTGGATTGTGTCCAGAGGAAGTTCCTTAGTGTGTAGGTAGCCTCAAGATAATGCCAGAAACATAATCAATTGAAGGAACAGTTTAGTCTGAGAAACAGAATTCATAGGACTTCAATAAGATTTGAAAAAAAAAAAGTACGTAATCAGCTATCACATGAAAAGACTAGCCTTGTTCTGCTTGGCCATAGAAGGTGGAATTATGAGCAAATGATAGAATTAAAGAAAAGCAGATTTAGGCTTAACATAACATATTAAAAAAATAACAAGTAAAGCAATTGAAAAACAATAGGGTATGCCCTTTTGATTTTGAGTTTGGAAAACTCTAGTTTAGTCTAGTTTAGTCCAATCTTGCTATTTTTCTTTCTTTCTTTTTTTACTTTGAACTTAAGAAATGAAGTCACCATTTCCATAACAAAGCAGAATAGAACAAAAGGACATGAAACTGCAAAATTATTGTATTGTATTGCATTACATACAACTTGCTTTAACTTTTAAATATATAATAAAGTTATCACATAACTTTATCTCCCCCTTCATCCTCTCTGCCCTAGAGATTGCTATATTAGACACAAATATATAATGTATATGTATACATAAGTATATATATATATATGTACATTATGACATTTATGTGATACCATAGTATGCATAACTTCTGTTTCTCAGTTCTTTCTCTGGATGCAGAGGGCATTTTTCCTGATAGTCTTTTGTAGTTAATTTGGCTGTGTCTAGTAGTCAAAATGCCTTGGTTGCTCATAGTTGTTCTTTAAAAAATATTGTTATTACTATATACGATATTCTCTTGGTTTTGTTCATTTTTCAAATGAGGAAACAAGCATAAAGAAGTTAAAAACTTTGATGATGTTGTAAAAATTAACCAAGCTAAGATTTTAAATTAAGTCTTCTTGACTCCAAACCCAGTTGCTTTTCACACATTAGTGGAACCCTTTTTCAAATCTTCATGTCTTCAAGATTTGGGGACTACTTAAAAGGAATATTGTTGATAGTATTCTTATTAAATATAGTTCAGGCTGCACAGCTGACATTTTATATGACTACAATATGATCTCTAAGACTCTTTTAATTCTGTGAAATTCCCCCAGAAATATCTGATATCTTGATGTTATATTAAATTGCATATGATTTATATGATATCATTTCCATTAAATAGGTTTGGATTAGAAACAGGGAACTAGGTAATTGTAGGGCACACAAATTGCAGGAAATATGAAATGTATACAGAAATCTGGGACTTCATACAAATTTTACCACAATGTTGCCCAGAACCAGTCCTAGAAGTAAGCATAGAGTAAAAGTATCCTACAAGGTGTTATTTTCTTGAGCTGCTCTTTTGTATATGATAGGCTCTATCTTTTATATCTTAAGCAACTCAAAGAGTGGGGAATGAAGTTCAGAATAAAACAGTAGTTTTTCAGTGCTTTCTGATTACTGATTTTTAATACCAAAGAAAAACCAAAATAGCAAAGCATTTTTTTGACCTAACCTAATATTTACTGTTCTTTATAAATTATATTTTTACATTTTGATTTTTAATTGCTAAATTGCTAAGTTGATTTTTAAATGCTACATGAAAAATACCTTTGAAAACTGACTTTCTAATTGGCCTCCACCCTTTCATATTTCTTTATGCTATAGTGTTCTATATAAATTCATTTTATTTCATTCTCATGAAGAAGTATATAATTCTAATTTGAGGAAAAAAATTGTGTCTACTACATACAAAACACAATATTGGCACTGGACCCAAAATAAAAAATAATGTATTCCTTTTTCTCAAAACACTTTGCACCAAGGAGAGGGTATGAGACATGTGAATAAAAAAGTATAAATTAGTCTATGATTACATTTGTAAGAGAATTCAAACTAAGTGTGATTAGCTGATTCATGAAGAAAATGACACTGAAACAGGACTTTAAAGTGAAAGAATATCTAAAAGGAAATGGTATATTGGAATTGTTCAATGCAGATTTGAAGGATGGTGGGTGCAAATCCTGAATGGTTAGAGAGAGCAGGAGAAGATAAAAGCACAGTGAAAAATTGTATTTGACTACAGTTTAATTCACCTAAAGTAAAATAATATAAGAATAATATTAAAAAGTCAGGATAAAGGCAGATTGCAAGATTTTTAAAACCCAAATAGGTAAGGGGAGAATTCAGGGAAGTTGGCAGAATAGATTAGTAAATTTCAAGCTCTCCAGATTTCCCCCACTAATGGAACAAATTTGTGCCTCAGAGAAAACATAGACTGGTGAAAAATCAAGAAGATTTGGAGCAGAATAGGAGTCCTCCTGGTACAACCCAAGATCTGAAGAAAACCCCAGGCCTAGGATTAGCCAGTATAAAGTTCAAATAGCACAGAAATAGCACAGGGGGGTGGGGACCCCTGAGGCTAGATGGGTTTGACTGGAATCTCAGTAGGAACATCAGAAACTTTTACCCCCTGGACTCTGTGGAGTCAGGGTCTGAGTGCAGGAAGACTGAATAACTCTCATTGTGAAGAACTCCAGGTCTAGCTGTGCTGCAGAGAAAAGGCTCTGCACCAGAAGCAGCTAGCATACCTAGTGAGTGCAGAGGTAATGGAGTAGGGAAGTTGCTGGCTGCAGCACTTGCAGGAAAGGGGAGTTTTTAGTTTCGGGAGTTTTGGTCTGAGAGGAGAACTGATGTAAAAGCAGAGACACAATTCTCCCCACTCCCACCCCAGAATCAGCGGCGCTTACACTAATACTTTTCATTTAAAAGAAAACTGACAAAGAAGAACCTAACCATATAAATTTACTATAGAAATAAGGAAGACCAGTGCTCATCTTCAGAGGAGAATACTGAAATGAAAAGAGCTTCTTACACAGCAAAGAGTAACATTAAATTATTCCCTACCCAGAGAGAATTATAGAACTAAAAAGAAAAGAATTTAAAAATCAAATGAGAGAGTGAAGAAAAACTAAAAACTAACTAAATGAAAACCATCCAAAACCAAGAAGATTGTGAAAAAAATTATCAAACTAGAAAAGGAGATAAAGAATCTGAAAGATGAAAATAACTCTTTGAAAATTAGAATTTGGCTGACTTCCTAGGTTGGAACTAAAATGGTGGTGAGCAGACATAACTCTTTGTAACCTCCTCTAACCTTCCCTCAAACCAAAAGCAGATTAAGCCTCTAAACTGGTTTTGAAGTCAAAGAATCCCCACATATTTGAAGTACAACACATTTTTAGAAGAAGATACCCTGAAAAAAACTTCAGAAGAGGTCTAATTCAACTGGGCAGGGAGGTGGTCTGCCCAGCCCAGACTGCAGCACAGGGAGAACAGGGCAGGGAGCTGGAGCAGAGAGTCAGAGCATTGTGGCTTCCATGCACCTAGGAGTCCTCTTGTGGCATTCTGTCCTGATTGTAAGCAAGTGGTTTGGCAGATCTGCCTTTTGCGGGGGGTAGATTGTGAACCACTGAGCCCCAGAAGAGCATCAGACCTACCTGAACTGCCCAGCACCAGGAAATCAATCAATCAATCAATCAGCAAAATTGCCCAGCACCTGAAATAAATCAAGTAGCAGAATTGCCCCTGGGCAAATTAAAGCATCTGTCCCTCCTTTGCCTTGAACAGACTTCAAGCCTTAAAAAAAATGAATAAAAACCCAAAAAACTCTCACCATAGACAGTTTTTATGGGGTGGGGGGAGCGGGGGGGGGAGAGAGAGAGAGAGAGAGAGAGAGAGAGAGAGAGGGAAAGAGAGAGAGAGGGAAGGAGGGAGAGGGAAAGAGAGAGAGAGGGAGGGAGAGGGAGGGAGGGAGAGAGAGATGGAGGGAGGGAGGGAGGGAGAGAGACGGAGAGAGGGAGGGAGGGAGAGGGAGGGAGGGAGAGAGAGATGGAGGGAGAGAGAGGGTCTCAAATCCTGAAGTCGCTAAAGGTAAAGCAACTCCAGAAAAAGCCCCAAAGAGACCCATAAGCTGGATGCCGTGTCACAAGGCATTCTTTGAAGATTGTATAAAGGATCTTAAAAGAGAGTTAGAAGAAATATGGGGAAATTAAATGAGATCATTGCAAAAAAATGGAAAAATTGAAAAAGAATGCAATGAACAAAATAATGTATTTGGTCAGTTGCAAAAGGAGCTAAAAATGGTAGCTGAAGAAAATGATACACTAAAAATTAGAATAGAACAAATGGAAGTATATGACTCAAGACTTCAAGAATCAAACAAAAATGAAAAAAAATGAAAAAAATAGAAGAAAATATGAAATATCTCCTAGGAAAAGCAACTGACCTGGAAAATAGATCTAGGAGAGACAATCTAAGGATTATAGGGCTTCCTGAAAGCCATGATGAAAAAAAAAAGAACTTAGAATTAATCTTAGAGAAAATCATAAAAGAAAACTGCCCTGATATTTTAGAATCAGAAGGCAAAATAACCATCAAAAGAATACTACCTATCACCTCCTGAAAGAAACCCTAAAATTAAATTCCCAAGAATATCGTAGCTAAATTTCAGAACTATCATACCAAGGAAAAGATATTGCAAGCAGCCAGAAAGAAGCAGATTAAATCCTGAGGGGGTACAATTAGGATCACCCAGGACCTAGCAGCTTCCACTTTAAAGGGTCAAAGGGCCTGGAATCTGGTATTCCAAAAAGCAAAGGACTTGGGATTACAACCAAGAATAAACTATCCAGCTAAAATGAGCCTTATCTTTCAGGAAAGAAGATGAACATTCAATGATATAGGTGAATTTCATCTATTTCTAATGAAAAGACCAGAACTGAATAAAAAAATTGATCTCCAAACAGAACTCAAGAGAAACATATAAAGGAAAAAAGGAAAAAAAAAACTCTTGAAAACTATATTTCTGTGTAATCTTAGAGAATGCAGGTATAATTTGATTTTATTATGATATGAATAAGAAATTAGAAGTATAAAAGGGATCATACTGGAAGAAAAGGAAAAAGGACGTAAAATAAGGGAAATTACATCTCATGAAGAGGCAAAGAAAACCTATTGTAATTGAGGGAAAGAATGGAGGGGGATGAGCATTGCATGAATTTTACTCTCATCAGATTTAGCTCTAAGAGAGAATATCAGACATATTTGGTATCACAAAGAAACTTGTCTCATTTTATAGGGTAATAGGAGGGAAAGGGGGAAAAGAAAGGGAAAGACTAATAGAAGGGAAAACAGAAGAATTGGAGGAAAGATGTAAAAAGGGAAGGGGTTCTAAAGGGGAAGGACTGTTTGAGGGAGGTGGTCATCAAACGCAAAATACTGGAGAGGAGGGAAGGGAGATAGGAAAGAAAAAAGCATAACCTAGGATAAATAAGATGTCAGGAAATACAGATTTAGTTATTTTAACTGTGAATGTGAATGGGATGAACTCTCCCATAAAGCAGGAGTGGATAGTAGACTGGATTAAAAGCCAGAGTCCAATAATATGTTGTTTACAAGAAATACATTTAAAGCATAATGATACATACAGAGTGAAGGTAAAGGGCTGGAGCAGAATCTATCATGCTTCAGGTGAACAACAACAACAACAACAAAAGCAGGGGTAGCAATCCTGATTTCAGGTCAAATAAAAGCAAAGATAAATCTAATTAAAAGACACAAGGAAGGAAACCATATGTTACTAAAGGGTACAATAGATAATGAAGCAATACTAAAAATATATGCACCAAGTGGTATAGCATGGAAATTCCTAAAGGAAAAGTTAAGAGAGATGCAAGAAGAAATAGACAGCAAGACTACAATAGTAGGGGATTTCAACCTTGCTCTCTCAGAACTAGATAAATCAAACCACAAAATAAATAAGAAAGAATTTAAGGAGGTAAACAAAATGTTAGAAAAGTTAGATATGATAAGTCTTTGGAGGAAACTAAATGGAAACAGAAAGTTTACTTTTTTCTCAGCAGTTCATGAAACTTATACAAAAATTGACCATATATTAGGGCATAAAAACCTCAAATTCAAATGCAGAAAGGCAGAAATAGTAAATGCATTTTTTTCAGATCATGATGCAATAAAATCATATGTAGTATAAGACCAGGAGAAGATAAACCAAAAAAACAATTGGAAACTAATAATCTCATCTAAAGAATAGATGGGTAAAACAGCAAATTATAGACACAATTACTAATTTTATCCAAAAGAATGACAATAATGAGACAGCATACCAAAATTTGTGGGATGAAGCCAAAGTGGTAATAAGGGGAAATTTTATATCTCTGTATGCTTACTTGCATAAAATAAAGAAAGAAAAAAAAATCAATAATTGATCTTGCAACTAAAAAAGCTAGAAAAAGAACAAATTAAAAACCCCAATCAAATATCAAACTTGAAATCCTATACAGAAAAGAAGAGATTAATAAAATTGAAAATAAAATTTAAAAAACATTGAATTAATAAATAAAACTAAAAGTTGGTTTTATGAAAAAAAAATAAAATAGATAAACCTCTAGGTAATTTGATTAGAAAAAGGAAAGAGGAAAATCAAATTGCTAGTCTCAAAAATGAAAAGGGAGAACTTTCCACCAATGAAGAGGAAATTAGAGCA
This sequence comes from Myrmecobius fasciatus, assembly GCA_023553655.1. Lineage (NCBI taxonomy): Eukaryota > Metazoa > Chordata > Mammalia > Dasyuromorphia > Myrmecobiidae > Myrmecobius > Myrmecobius fasciatus. The sequence continues at coordinate 57,545 of JAJPUD010007622.1, read as the reverse complement.
ATAATTAGGAGTTACTTTGCCCAACTTTATGCCAATAAATTTGATAATCTAAGCGAAATGGAGGAATACCTACAAAAATATAGATTGCCCAGATTAACAGAAGAGGAAATAATTTACTTATATAGTCCTTTTTTTTTTTTTTTTTTTGGCTGAAGCAATTGAGGTTGTGATTTTGCCCAGGGTCACACAGCTAGGAAGTGTTGTGTCTGAGGCCAGATTTGAACTCAGGTCCTTCTGACTTTAGGGCTGGTGCTCTATCCACTGAGCCACCTAGCTGTCCCTACAATCCTATTTTAGAAAAAAGAAATAGAACAAGCCATTAATCAACTCCCTAAGAAAAAATCCCCAGGATAAGATGGATTTACATGTGAATTCTACCAAACATTTAAAGAACAACTAACTCTAATACTATATAAACTATTTGAAAAAATAGGGAACAAAGGATTCCTACCAAATTCATTTTATGACACAAAAATGGTAGTGGTACCTAAACTAGGTAGGACAAAAACAGAAATAAAATTATAGACCAATCTCCCTAATGAATATTGATGCAAAAATCTTAAATAAAATATTAGCAAAGATATTGCAGAAAATCATCCCCATGATAATACACCATGACCAAGAAGGATTTATATCAGGAATGCAGGGATGGTTAGAAATTAGGAAAACTATTAGCATAATTCGCTATATCAATAACCAAATTAACAAAAAATATGATTATCTCAATAGATGCAGAAAAAGCATTTGATAAAATCCAACACCCATTCCTATTAAAAATACTAGAGAATACAGGAATAAATGGACTTTTCCTTAAAATAGTAGCATCTATTTAAAACCATCAGCTAGCATCATATGTAATGGTGATAAACTGGAATCATTCCCAATAAGATCAGGGGTGAAACAAGGTTTCCTCCTATCATCATTACTATTCAATATTGTATAAGAAATGCTAGCTTTGGCAATAGGAGTCTAAAAAGAGATTAAAGGAATTAGAGTAGGTCATGAGGAAACCAAATTATTATTCTTTGCAGATGATATGATGGTATATTTAGGGAATCCTAGAGAATCCACTAGAAAACTATTAGAATTAAGCCACAACTTTAGCAAAGTTGCAGGATACAAAATAAATCCACATAAATCATCAGCATTTTTATACATCACTAGCAAAATCCAACAGCAAGAGATACAAAGAGAAATTTAATTTAAAATAACTGTCTAGTATAAAATATTTGGGAATATAACTGCCAAGGGAAAGTCAGGAACTATATGAGCAAAACTACAAAACACTTTCCACACAAATAAAGTCAGATCTAAACAATTGGAAAAATATCAAGTGCTCTTGGATAGGTCAAGCCAATATAATAAAGATGACAATATTAAACAAATATAAACAATAAACCAAATAATTAAATTAATCTATTTATTCAGTGCTATACCAATTAAATTCTCATGAAATTATTTTACTGACCTAGAAAAAATAACAACAAAATTCATCTGGAAGAACAAAATGTCAAGAATTTTAAGGGAATTAATGAAAAAATAAAGCAAATGAAAGTGGCCTAGCTATAAAAGATCTAAAATTATATTATAAAGCGGCAGTTATCAAAACCATTTGGGACTGGCTAAGAAGCAGAGTAGTTGATCAGTGGCATAGGTTAGGTTCACAGGACAAAATAGTCAATGACTATAGTAATCTAGTGTTTGACAAACCCAAAGACCCCAGCTTTTGGGATAAGAACTCACTATTTGACAAAAACTTCTGGGAAAATTGGAAACTAGTATTGAAGAAACTTGACATGGACCCATACCTAACACCATATACTAAGAGAAGGTTCAGATGGATTCATGTCTACACATAAAGAATGATATTATAAACAAATTAGAAGAACATAGGATAGTTTACCTCTCATATCTGTGGAGCAGGAAGTAATTTGTGACTAAAGAACTAGATGTGAGTAGCAGAATGAACAGCAGAACAATACTATCTTTGTGACCCTGGACAAGTCACTTATTATTCCTAGGATTCCTTATCTGTAATATTGGAGTAAATGACTTTGAATATCTCTTACAGCTCTAGATTTATGGTTACTGTTAATTGCCATTAAACTGAATTGCTCAAGAGAATGGACTTATCTTCTTCTGCCTTTCTTTGTATCCCCAGTATTTATTTAGCACAGTACCTGGAAACATTGTAGACATAATTGGAACACCTAAGTGATTCAGTGGATAGAGTGCTGGGCCTGAAATCAGAAACTCATCTTCATGAGTTCAAATCCAGCTTCACACTTACTAGCTATTTAACTCTGGGTAAATCATTTAACCCTATGTGCCTCAGTTTCCTCACCTATAAAAGAAGCTGGAGAAAGAAATGGCAAACAATTCCAGTATTTTTGAAAGAACACCCCAAATAGGGTCATAAAGAATCAGCCATGACCAAAATGACTAGAAAATACATTTTTACTGATTGACTATGAATAGGCACTTATTTAAACATCTATTATGTGGACAGAAAAGTTCTTAAACTAGATATTCAACTTATTGTTTCCTACTTGCTCATTTTTCTGTAGGGCTGGCAAATATTGCCATTTATAAACCTAGGAAGTTACTCTAATGTGAATCAATGGGTACTAAGCAAGACAGTCTTATTTATCTGTGTGACAGGACTTCCACCTGTTTTTTTGAACACTATTCTTCTACCTCATTGGTCACCAATGGGTTTTCTGATAAGTTCAATTGAGTCCTGATCTCTTTTAGCTTTCTTTCTTATGGGGGAAAAGCTAGTGTTGTTTAAAGGTTTCTACCAAAAGCACAGCTTTTTGATTTCAAATCTCCAAACAGCCCACCTTTTAATTCAGAACCACACACACACACTCTTATTTTAAGCACAGCAAGGAAAGCCTAATTATGTGAAGGTGTCTTTGTTAACTCATTTTTCTGAAGTTCACATTCCTACTGAGAGAGCTGCTTCTAGAAAGAAGGCTCTACAAGACCACCGACCTGATGTATAAATTTAATCTAGTGTACTCATTGGTTCCAGTCACAGTGTTCTATACTGCTACTTTTTGAAGCTAAGAATTATTTGTTTGATTTCTGGGGCTTTAGGCCTGCAAGCATAGAAAGAAGCCACCGATTTAGGAAAATAAGACAAGAGCATGAATACTAAAGGAAAAAAACTTTTTCTTTGGGAATAATACTCATCCTTTCAGTATAGAGTTTCAACTATGTTGGACAAAAAAGGGTAAAAACAAACAAAAACAAAACTCCTAGTAAACTGGAGTGATTGCCTCAGTTTCCTCACCATTCTAAACTTTCCATTCTACTTGATAATGAAATGTTATTTTAGGAACTGCTGATTGAAAAAGATGTATGTGGATGATCTAACAGATAAATTTAGCAACAATGCACCCTAATAAATAAATTTTGAGCATGTCACTGTTCTAAAGATTATTGTAAGTACAAAACAAAGAGAAGGAGCAATATTTGATCTATCATTATATATTGAAAAAACATTCAATAAGATTCAAAACATTCAGAGAGAAATTATTTTAAGAAGCACAATTATTCTTCAGAACTTAAAGTTAGAAAATACTGGTTTTGCATTGTACCACTGTTACTCAAATAAGCTTTTAGCAAATAGAGCATTCTAAAATGATTTTTACTTACAGAAATTAAATAGCTTGTATAGCCAAGGAAACTAATATGGCCTAGTAAATGCAATACACCTATATTCCATTGGGCAGGAAAGTCTTTGAATTATTTAACAGACAAATTTACCTTCTGATAATATGCTAAACTCTACAAAACAAAACTTGAGTACAAATCTACTATAATACTTTTCTTTGAATCCACAAATGAAAATATTAAGATATTTGCATATGATCAATTAATTCTTTCAAAATGATTCCCTTTAGTTAAATGTTTAATTTAATTGTGTTTAAATTTTAATTTGATACAATTATCTTCAAATTACTGTATATGCATACTCTACTTCAGTAGAGCCTATTTCTTCCCTGCCTGTGATTATTTTTATTGGTGGGGAGAATTTTTGGAATCATTTGCTATATATCTAAGTTATTATTCCTCATTAGGCTCCTGAATTCTGGTAAAGAACTCCCCTGAGAAGGTAACTGTGAATCATGACTCAGAAAATCTGAGATAAGTGAATGTTGACTAGAACATACAGTTAGATCAAAGTTTCTGCTGTGCATTGGTTCTAAGGTCATATCATCCCAATTCTGCTCATCAGTTAGGAACTAGAAGTCTACTATGGAGTATAGGATCAAGGAATAAAAAAATAAAATAAAATATATCAGTCTAGAATAAGACTCTATGCTGGAAACAGCATAGGATGCTAGATTAAGAAATTATGAAAGCCTTGCTTCTGGTACTTGGCCAACATGGCCTAAAGAAAGTAGGCTTCAGCCTAAGGCAGTTAAGTAGTTGTGACAACCTCACCACAAAGAGCAGTTCCTATTAGAACATTGAATTGCATACAGAAAGGCAGACTTTATCTAATCTTCAAGCTTATTTGGAGACAGAATTGGATTTTTTTTTGGTTCTCTATATGGTCATTTATTCAATTTGACAGACATTTATTAAAATGTGCTAAACACCAGGGATTCAGAAACAAATAAATAAATAAAAATGAATCCTTTTCTTCATGAAGTCATATTATATTGGCTAAAGGGAATAAAAAACATAAATAAGTACAAACTATATAGAAAGTAATTTCTAAACAGATGTCACTAGCAACAAGAGGTTTAATTAGGTAGGATTCTGACTGAGATAACACTTCAGATGCAATGGAATACATTCCAGATACATTTCATAAAATGGGAAATGGGAGGCTGAAGGTTGCACTTGATTAATAACTGCAAATGAGTCAGTTCATAGGTGTTTAATAAATACCTGTTGGTCTGAGATACCACTACACACCTGTCAGATTGGCTAAAATGACAGGAAATGATAATGATAACTGTTGGAGGGGATGTGGGAAAACTGGGATACTGATACATTGTTGATGGAACTGTGAACGGATCCAACCATTCTGGAGAGCAATTTGGAACTATGCTCAAAAAGTTATCAAACTATGCATACCATTTGACCCAGCAGTGTTTCTACTGGGCCTATATCCCAAAGAGATTTTAAAGGAGGGAAAGGGACCCACATGTGCAAAAATGTTTGTGGCAGCCCTTTTTGTAGTGGCAAGAAACTGGAAATTGAAAGGATGCCCATCAATTGGAGAATGGCTGAATAAATTATGGTATATGAATGTTATGGAATATTATTGCTCTATAAGAAACGACCAACAGGAGGATTTCAGAGAGGCCTGGAGAGACTTGCATGAACTGATGCTGAGTGAAATCAGCAGAACCAGCAGAACATTATACACAGCAACAAGACTATACGATGATCAATTCTGATGGACGTGGTTCTCTTCAACAATGATGTGATTCAAACCAGTTCCTATTGGTCAGCGATGAAGATAGTCATATACATCTAGAGAGAGGCCTGTGGGAACTGAGTATGGACCACAACACAGCATTTTAACACTTTCTGTGAATATCTCCATGCATTTTGTTTTCCTTCTTAGGTTGTTTTTTTCTTCTTCTCTTTCTAGATCTGATGTTTCTTGTGCAGTAAGATAAGTGTATAGATATGTATACATGTATTGTATTTGTCATATAATTTATCCTATTTAGCATGTATTAGATTACCTGTCATCTAGGGGTGGGGGGTGGGGGGAAGGAGGGGAAAAGCTTGGGAAAAAAAGTTTTTGCAAAGGTCAATGTAGAAAAATCACTCATATTCTTTGTAAATAAAAAGCTTTATTAAAAAAAATACCTGTTGGATTGTGCTGGATTTGGGGATCACTACAGTAATATTGGGAATTGGTGTATTCCAGGGAAGAAATGCCTGTAAGAGATTCATGGTTTCCCATATCCAGACTAAGATGCCTTTTGATTCTATATGAGGATATATTCCCTCATTTAAATGGGGAGGTATAACTGCCCAATAGCCTTCAAGCACACTATATGTAGGGCTAGAATTAATAGATAAAACATTTTCTATTTATTTTTATTTTTGTTTATATTAATTCTTTGGATGTGTTAGTAAAACCCTTAACCTCCTTGCCTTTGTTATTATTTACCCTACCTGGTTTCCATTCCCCTTCCTTTCTGATGATCTAAATCATGCTTAATTGTTAAAATCCAGCTGGAGTTCTACCTCTTCCATTAAAATTTCTCTAACTTCTCTTGATTACACCAGTCTCTGATTTCTATAAAGAAAGTTCAAGTTAACAGTAGCCTTGAAAATCATGTAGTTCAATCGACTCATTTTATTTATGAGAAAATCAAGGTTGAAATAGGTTAAGAAACCTCTCCAAATTGAATTTACATCAACAAACATTTGTTAATTGTCTTCTAAGTACATAGAATTGTACTTGATTTGGGGGACATAAAAGAGAAAACAAAAACAAAACAAAACAAAAAAAGGAACTGATGTCCTATAAGTATAACAGATAAGTAAACATAAAGTAATTTGAAAAGACTTAGATACGTTAATCAGAAAAGACTTTTTTTTAATACAAGCTTTGTCTTGGAGGGAAAATAACAGCAAAATCAAAGATACAGAGAAGAAGATAGAGTGCATTCTAGACTTAGAAAAAAAGTTCATTTTAAAGGCCTGGAAGTGGGAGAAGAATGTTAATTTTAGAAGTAGTAAGTAGGCAAATTTAATTTAAACATAATGTATTTTAGGGATACCTAATACCTCTGTGAAAGTATTTAAATACCCAACTAAATAGATGTAATAGGAAGTCATGGAAAATTTTGGTACCAGTAGGATGATGGCCTGGAGGTGGGAAACAATAACAGGAAAGAGAGCAATTGTAAGACTACCAAAATTTTCTTTTTATAAAATAATAAAAGATTATGGCAATAGATTATGAAGGCCTTAAAGAGAATTATGACCATGTGAGCAAAGAAAAGGTAAAGGATGAGTATTGCTTTGGTTTTCCTAAGTTTCCTGAAAGGCCCTTTAAGGGCAGACAGGAATCAGCATATTTCATACTGTTGTTGTTTTTAAATGTCATGGAGTCTTATCAAGTGAGTCTAGATAGAAGATACTCAAAAAACTCTTGATGTACAATTATTTATACAATATATTTTTATAATTAATTATAGTATCTTCATGGAAATAAAAATATTAGTAATAGATACATCTTGGAAAGAACACTAGAATAGTATGAGACAATTATAGTCTAGCTTTGACACGCTAGTCCTAGATTTGACACTAACTAATTATTTGAAATTTGGATGAATACTGCATTTCACTGGATCTGTTTCATTATAAAATGAAATTAAGGTTCAGACAAGGTGATCTAATATCTCTTCTACTTCTGATATCCCAAGAGTTTGTGAGCCAATTGAAATGCATTCTGAATGAATGCTGATGCCAATGAAGGAATTCATATCCCTATTCCATTTTTTCAGGATCTCAAAGTACTTTATAATAATAAAATAATTTTTCTTTACATTTGTATCAATTGTTAGTTTTTAAATTTACATATTGATAAACTAATAAACCCAGAGTTTAAATGATTTTAATGATTCACTGAGGACAGCCATAACATTTGAACAACTCCCCCCAAAAATTTATTTAAAGACATGGTAATTACCAGCTTTATTTAGTCCCTGGGTTTATAAGCTCAATTACCAATTATTTAGTATGTACATAAAGGGAAAAAGCTTGATACCCTCACCTATTTATGCCATTGTTGTTGTCACATTAAATTATTATTTGTTTTTTCTTTCCTTCAATGCATAGCCCAAATATATTTAGTCAATATTAAATTTCAACTATTTTAAAATTGGTTTGATGAAAAGTTCTCTGGAATTGAAGTCAGGAAAACTGAGCTTGAATTTCTACTTTGATAGCAGGTGATAAAGTATTTCATTTCTTTGATTATTGGCACATATGAAGTACTTAATAAATTCCTTTCTTCTCTCCCTCCCCTCCCTTTTTTATTTCCTTTCCCTCTAAATTGTTCCCTTCTTTCCTTCTTGCCTTTTTCTTTCCCTTTCTTTCTTCTCTCTGTTTTCCCTCTCCTTTACTTTTTTCCTTTCCTTTTCTTTCTTTCTCCTTTCTTTCCTTTCCCCCTCCATCCCACCTTTCTATCCTTCCTTCTTTTCTTCCTTTTTTCTTCCCCTTCTTTTCTTCCTTTCTTCCTTCTTTTCTTCCTGCCTCAGTTTTCCCCTCTAATCAAATGTGTACCACTTAGCTAGGGGCAAATGTTATTTAAATCCTGAATGCTGTAGAAAGGAAATATGATGTAGTAAAAGAGAATAGCAGATAGAGTTCATAAGGATTCAAATAAAATTTCTGGTGCTAATGAGCTGTATGACCATGTGCAATCATGTAATCTTTCTGAAGTTCAGTGTTCTCACCTACAAGATGAGGATAATCATAGCTAAAGTATTTACCTTAAAGAGTTGTTGCATGCTTAAATAAGATAATATAAAGTATTGTATAACACTTCTATCATAAAAGAAATGTCAACTCTTATTATTGTAGTCATAATGTATTTTTAAACCCTTCAGGTTTTACTGTACAAGAGGCAAAGTTCCTAATCTTTCAGTCATGTAGGTTCCCAATATGAATCACCTCCATCCCTCAATCTCTCACAACCTTAAATGTGCAATTACTTTCCAAGACTTTTGGAAAGTACGTCTCCAGCATAATGTCTTTTATCCACTTTCATTTACTCACACAACTCTACTCCTCAACTCAAGACCTCTCTTTTAGATATTGCAGTAATTTAGGGGTTGGTCTCCCTGCTTCAAATATTTACCTTTTTCAATGACTCCTACCCAGAGCTGCTAAAATGTTATTTTAAAGGACATTTTAAGAGGATCTTACTTCCCTGCTCCATAAATTTCAGAAGTTCTCTGGGATTGAATACAAATACCTCTGTTTGACACTTTGAGCTTTTCCATTCCAGCTCCAACCTACCTTTCCATGCTTATTATGCATTCTACATTGTCATTTTTATTCTCACACGTGACACTGCATCTCCCATTTCTGTACTGTCATTTCTGTCTTCACATGTGACATGATCTCCTATTTCTTTGCTTTTCAAGAGGCTATCTCCTATGTTTGGAATCACCCTTACATCCCCATAAACATCCCCCTCTTAGTATCCCTAGTTTGTTTCAAAGTTCAACTTATACTACTTTTTATAAAAGGCCTTTCTTGTTTTCCTTAGTTGCTAGCCCCATTTCCTCAAGTAACTTGCATGTAGTTTGTATGTACTAATTATATGTGCATGTATACATATATATGTATGTAAATATTTATATGTATGTATAATAAATATACTTTTTCCCTTAGAGAATATAAGTAGCTTTGTATTACTTGTACAAAACCCTGCTACACAATAGACAGTTAATTAATACATGTTCAAACAATCATTCAGTACGCACTTATTCAGTGCAAATTGTGTGCCAGACACAATGGACAACACTGTACTTGATCTATTAGTTGATAAATTTAGTTTCCCTGATGAAAATTCTGGGAACTAAGAAAACTAGGTAAATGAAAAAAAAATTTTTTGGGGGGGGACTCCTGCACAATTTTAAATTATCTAAATTCAGTCTGGGAAATTAGGCTGGGGAAAAAAAAGTGGGGGAAGGGCTAAAGCCCATTAATCCCTTCTTAGGGATAGAAACCTTTCAAAGTAAGCAAAGTTTTATGGAAGAGTTCAAAATGGAAATAAAGTACAAAGTACTGAATAGGGAATGCTTGCATTAGTTCTAACTAAACTGATACAAATGTCTCGGAGGCCAATTCTTTCAAGGAAATTAATATTTTAATAAGTATCTGTATCACAAAACATCAAAGTTTAGTTCTGTTTACTTTAACACTAAAAGTACATTGTGAGGTTTAACATCAACTTTTTCTTTGGGTAAAACTCTTAAGAGAACATATTCAAATTGTGACAGCTGCCACTTTGATAAACCTCTAAATTCTAGATGTAACAGCTGTGGGATATGACTGTGGTATTAAACTATTTGTCATGAATTGACAGAGCTAAGTGCTGTGCTAGACAGTTTTTCTCAAAGTTAGAAATACTAATTACTTAAACTCAGGCCTCAAGAGTCTCTGAAATCATTGTGGTAAGGATTGATTAACTGACCTGGTCCCAGAAAACTTCCAAGGAAGATCTGAAGTACTTTCAAGTATAAAACAAATGTAGCATTTTAAGTAATAGTTCCCTAGTCCAGACAAAGATGGATGTAAGAGAAAACTCATTCTAGTTTATAATTAATTCATACCTAATAAATAAAAATAAGAAATCTTATGGTAGCCAGCTATATTTTTCAAGGATAGCTACTCATGACTGTAAACAATTAGAAATATTTGATATTATGGAATTATTAATATATTTTGCTACTAACTTTCAATTTGTGAAAAATATAATAAAGAAAAGCAAAATAAAACAAGGTGTGCCTCTAACAGAAATGCCTGCTTTTAACTGGGGAAGGGAATTAATATTTGTTAAGTTCCTACAGTATATCAGGCTTGCAGTACAGTACAGTATTTGTACTTTTACAAATATTTTACCATTTGATTTTCACAGCATCGCTGTTACTTTTTGAGGAGAGTTTCTCATGACTATAAATAATTAGAGATATCTGAGATTATGGAATTATGAATATATTTTATTATGGAATTATGAATATATTGTAAATCTATTATCATAGAAACAAAAAAAAAGTAGGCATAGGATTACACTGTTCCATTCTTCCATAATTTTGGAATGATAAAAACTTCTTTCCAAGGTGAGAAATTTTATGCAGTATTTAAAACTCCTTTGACTAAAATTAAAATAATAATAACAACACATCAACTTTACTTATCTATGAGAACATCTGCTTTCAATTTATAATCATTTATATGTAGGATCAGGAAGAGATCTGCTTTTATATATAAGGAATACAAATCTCAGAGTAACTGATTGACCAACAGTCATGCAAATAGTTAAGAGGCAGTAGAGTCAACATTTGAATCAGAGTTCTAAAACTCTAAATCCATGGCCCTTTCCAACTAGACAACTTAGTTTCTCATTAATATTCTCCTTTAACGTATCCTTGTGCTATTTAACATATTTTTGAAGAGAACAACCACATTAAAAAAAGAAAAAAAATCTTTCTCCATGCAGTAAAAATGAAAAGGTCTTGTAACTAATCAAGCCAATTGAATCTTTATTATGAATAGTTATAAAAAACACAGAATTAGCAGAACCTACCAAGGTCCCTGTACTCAAGATTATAGTCTATATAGTTGGAAAAGCAAATATAACTCATGTGAAAGAATGCTGAGTGATATATGACATTATACACTCAGTCCCTGTACAACATTCCCTGTGACATAAGAGATGCATTTGTTCAGTCATTTTTCAGTTGTGTCTGATTCTTCATGACCCCATTTGGATTTTCTTGGCAGAAATATAGGAGTGTTTTGCCATTTTTTTTCTCCAACTAATTTTACAAATGAGGGATCTGAAGCAAACAGGGTTAAGTGCCAAGGGTCACACAGCTAATACGGGCCAATTTTGAACTAAGGAAGATGAATCTTCTTGACCAGGTGCTCTAACCAGTGACCACCTAAAAGCTGTTAAAGCAATGCTTACAAATAAAATTTCAAAGTAATGACATGCATGGAAGAGTCAGTAAAGAAGAAAATTTTGCTTAAACTGGTAATTTTAATTAACCTGATCAATTAATTTGACTTTGAACTATTTGTTATATATGAAGCTCCACCCAGCCCAAATCCTTTCCCAGAAAGCAAATGAGCAATGTTTTGAAATGTCAAGTTTTAGAGAGTTACTTGGGGCAACACAATATTAAATGACTTGCCCAGCATCAAAAAATTAATTTGTATTCAAAGTGGTACTTAACATAAGTCTTCGTTTATGAGAAAGATTGGTTCTCCATCAACTAGGACACATTGTGTTTCATAAATGAGAAACATTTAAAATGAGACAAATTAAGTCTGAGTGGGAAAGAACAGGTTTGAGAAGAAAAAAAATAATAAAAGCAGAAATGAGAAGGGGGGGAGTACCAAATGAGTTTCTAGTATCCTTAACAATAGTACTTGTTTGTTGATTACCCAACCCAATTAAGACACAATGAATAGAGAACTGGGCCTCAAGATACTCCTGTCTCAGACATTTACCAACTCTGAAACCCTGAACAAGTCACAATGTCAGTTTGCTTTAATTTCCTTAACTGTAAAATGTGGATAATGGCTTACAGTGTTGTTGAGGATCAAATGGTATATTATTTGTAAAAGCATTTAATCAGGGTCTGATATAGAATAGGAACTTAATAAATATCCATTCCCTTCCCCAATTAAAGCAGACATTTCTGCGATGGGTACACTTTGTAATATTTTGGTTCTCTTTATTGTGTTTTGCAGATGTTGTTTTTTGTTTGTTTTTAACAAATTGAAGGTTTGTAGCAACCCTTCATCAAGCAAGACTGGTGTCATTTTTCCAATAGCATGTACTCATATTGTGTTTCTGTGTCACATTTTGGTAATTATAATATTTCAAACTTTTTCATTACTATTAGATGTTATAGTGATCTGTGATCAGTCATATTTGATATTACTATTGCAATTGTTCTACAATAACACAAGTGCACCATTATAAGATAGCAAACTTAATCCCTAAATGTTTTATGTGTTCAGACTGCTCCACCAATCAGACAGCTTTTATCTCTTTCCCTCTCATCAGGCTTTCCTAAAATCCAAGACACAATTTTGAAATTTAGCCAATCAATAATCCTATAATAACCTCTATGTGTTCAAGGGAAAGGAAAAATCAAAACATTGGGCAAACTTGTTGTTGTCTTCTTTCAAGAAATTGCTATCACCCCCAACTTTCAGCAACCACCATCTTATCAGTTAGGAATCATTAATACCATAGCAAAGCCCTCCACCTGCAAAAAGGATTCTGCCTTGCTGAAGGCTCAGATGATAGTTACCATTTTTTATCAATATACAATTTTGAAATAAGATATGATGAAATGAGATATGAAATAAGATATTTTAGACATAATGGTAATGCACATTTAATAAACTAAAGTTTAATGTAAATGTAACTTTTATATGCACTAAGAAATGATAAAATCACGTGACTTGTTTTATCATAATATTATGTTAATTATGGTAGCCTGAAACTGAAACCACAATATCTCTAAGGCATGCCTATATTTACTTAGGGGACAGAGGCTCTCTTTTTACAACTTAGCCAATTCATATGGGTAAGAGAGAATATGAGAAGGAAATAGACAAATAATCTTTGTTACAAAAGTATTCTGCGGAGGCAGCTAGATGGTAGATTGAATAGAACAAGGGCTCTGGAGTCAGAACTTAGGTTCAAATGCAGCCTCAGATACTTATACCATTACTTGTGGTAACTTGGACAAGTCACTTAACCCCAAATGCCTTGCAAAAAAAACAACAAACAGTGTTCTAAAACTCCACCTATAACATATTTAAGGAATCTAGAAAAATAGGATAAATCTAACAAACAAAATTCAAATATGGAAAAGGACACACCCACACACATCTAGATCATAAGGTTGTGAACTTAGCCTTGGAAGGTCACTCAGAGCCAATTGATTCAACTACTCCACATAGAAGATATGGAACTTCTGGCTCAAGAAGTTTTAAGACCTTCCTATCATAAAATTATTTAAAATAATTATATTATTTTATATTATTATTTATTTTATTTAATATTATATTATATATTGGATATAAATAATAGTAACATAACTAGTATTTACTTGCCATTTTAAGATTGCAAAGTGCTTCACATACAACTCTTGCAATCTTCATAACAACTCTCAAAAGTAGGTGTGATTAATTATATTCATTTTATAGATCATAAAAGTGAAGAATGGAGAAGACAAGTTACTTACCCAGAATCACTCAGTAAAACAGAGGATGGGACAACAAGTCCAGCAATTCAATTCTCCCTAAATGGCAGAGCTAGAATTCTTCTTATTCTAAAACTACTATACCAATTTCACCACAATATGAGTGCCTTTGGGGGAAACAATTTATGCTAAAGAAAATCTAATCTGTTTAATTGATTATAACATAGGTCAACAGAATAATATATCTACCACATGCAATCTGGTTATACAAACAAGCAAGAGAAAAGCCCCAAGATGCTTGTTGCTGAGATCCTACCTGATAGGATGTATTCTGTTTGAATCAATGCTTCTTGAGAGGAACACTGGCAAACTAGACCAAGTCGAGAAGTATACCAGAATAATTAGGGGATTTGTTTTCATGTCAAATGTATTCAAACATTGAAATGACTCTCATGTGTAAGAGTGCTAAGACCTACTTTGTGGGTATAGAGGGTAGAGTTAAGAGTAATGGAAGTTAAAATGAAGCAGATTTTGGAAGCGAGAGGAAAAAAACCCAACAACTTTCTATTCACTACAGCTGTCCAAAATTGGAATAAGTTGCCTCAAGAAAAGACTGAATTATCCCTTGTCAAGGATATCATAGAGAACATTAATACATCAGATAGGTTGCTGGACTTCCAAAGTTCCTTCTAACTCTATAAATCTACGATTCTATGCTATTCACTGCCTGACTAGAATGTTGAATGAAGCAATCGATCATTATTATAAGAAGAGGGAAGCTGGGCAATTTTCCACTTTTTTCCCCAGTTGGATCTTTATGATATGGTTTCAGGTACTGTGCATTCAGAATATAAAACAATGGTACTTTCAAAAAAAATAACATGCATACCAATTAAAATGGCTTTTGGCTTGCCTGTCATTGTGATTTTTCTGTACCATTTTACCACAGAAAATGTACCTTTTATTGTCTTCTATAATGAAAACCACCTTTTTAGAAGGGAATTGAAAGGGAATTTGGGGTGTTCTAAAACGGGTCATGCCTTTTGAGTTCTGCATTATGGAATCATTCATTATGTTCATCAAATTTATATATATATATGTATATATATATATATATATACAAACATATATATTTGTTTTGTAACTCCTTCTAATACAAGGGAAGTGGATAGAGTAAGTAAAAATTACAAGTAATGGTAACTCTCAACTTTAGCCATGAATTTCAACTCAACTATCTACCCTACTATCTCAAGCAATGCCTCTAACTACATCCTAAGTTTGCACTCAAAGATGCTCCCCACTCTCAGGCTGAGTCTCTGGCTAAGTTTCAAATACCCTTAGCAATTGGTTAAAAAAATAATAAAGAGTTTTCAAATGAAAGGGAAATTGGTCAGTTTGAAAGACAGCGGATTCTTAGTTGTCTTTTTATGAGTCACTGGAAGACTAGAGGTGGAGAATACCATTAGGGGCAGCTGAGCTGAAAGAATGACTTAATTCCTTTCCACTGTACTTAAAGTATCATTTTATTGTTATTCAAAAATTGCTAGTGTCAACAGAATGAACACCTTACCCTGTTCACAGTATCCTAAACTGCTGAAGTAAGAAATTATAATGATTAGTTATTAAAGTAAAAACCATTACATGAATACAACTGGGAGTCACAGAGTTACAACTAGATAATTTCTGTCTAACTATCGGGTAATTAATGTAGTAGGAAAATAACATGTACATATTGAAAATGAAGAATTATAGATTATTTGCACTTATTTTCTTTCTGGGGCAATTAAATTAACTATCTTTGATTTCTCACCTGTTACCATAGTTATTTTCAGTTGATCCAGGTCATTAATGTCATGACTATAATAATTACATTAAAATTACAGCTCTTTCTACTTTGCAAAAGAATCTTGGGGCCATATGAAAGAGAAAGCTACTGGCTTGAGTGAACAGAAGTGCATGTTTGAATACAACTATTTAAACTATTCAGCGGTAGAAAAGACAGAGCAACATTTTATTCCCTCTTAATATTTTTCCCCTAATAGCTTTAGAGTTTTTTGCTGGTTTGGGATGGCAATGAATATATAGGTAATTTTGACACTGTTGATTCTAACTCAGCTATCTGTGCCAACTTTTTATTTATTTAGGATAAGGGGGATAATTACATGGATCAAAATCACTACAGATATATGGCAATTCACATTATAGAAAAGTTTTGCAAATGTAAATTAGAAACAAATATTAAAACAAAGAAGCAGCAAATAGAATGGAAATAATATTGAACTAGAAATCATGAGACCTAGATTCCAGTCCTGACTCTAACACCAATTGTTTGAATAAATCACTCAAAATTAGAGAGCCTCAGTTTTCTTTTTCACAAAATGAGAAGAAGCAGTAAATAGTTTTTAATGTTGCTTTCTGGGCAGCTAGGTGGTGGAATGGGCTTAGAAACAGACAGATTTGTCTTCATGAGTTCAAATCTGGCAAACATCATTTACTAACTGTGAATCTGGCCAAGTTACTTAACCCTACATGCCTCACCTTCCTCACCTATAAAATGACTGGAGAAGAAAATGGCAAACTACTCCAACATCTTTGCATAGAAAACCCCAAATGAAGTCATAAAGAGCTGTAATTGTCCGAAAACAACTTGACAACAAAGTTTCTTGCAGTTCTATAATTCTATGGTTAATTGCAATTGATATTTAGTCAATATAGTTCCTCTCAATAACTGAAATGAGATAATCCTCCTTAGCTGGAATGTATCTGGGGCAGTTCAGGTGCTCCATTTATATGACAATGGTGTCAGAAACACAATGGTGTCATTCAGAATAGGGCTCTCTCTTTTTTTTCCTTGGTATATCAATTATTTAAAATACTGATTTAGGTACAGGACCATCTACTCGTTATCAGATAGAAAGAATTATTTTGATATCTTGATAGATTATGACTTCATTTCATGTCATTGGTTCCTTAGCTGGTGCAAACTAAATGCTTGAACACTGCATCCTGCTTTCTTAAATCTATATTTGCCTATAAGTATTTGAAAGATGATTTACTTAAGGTCCTGAAGTCCTTATTCTTATTTTTTCCTTATCGTTGGAATATTAATATAAAACTCTCTGTTACCTCTCAGTCTTACTGCATGGATAATCAACTTTTTATTTTTCCTCATTAACATTGTCATTAATGTCAGATAGGACACTTTTTGCATCCAAGGTTTTAGTGGCATGTTGTAACCTGCTTGTGCCTACTATGTGTGCTCTTAAAATACCAAAATATATCAAGATTAACAGGCACTTTCATTGCCATTTGAGGTAATTTTAAGTTTAATTCATCTGAGATTTTATTTTGTCTTTATAGTATATCTTTCTATTTTATCTTTTTGCTTGTTTCACATAAGTTCTACACTTTCCTTTTCAATTTTTTCTGTGTTTTGTAGATTGATCTTCTCTTTCTTATAATTTGGATTTATATTTTACATGTCATCAGAATGTTGAATTAAAAGAGATGTTTGAATTCATTCCACCTCTCATTTTCACCATGAAAAACTGAGGTCTTGAAAAGTAAAATGCCCCACTGAAGCCTCATAAAGTCAACCAACAGCAAAAAAAAAAAATCCAGGTTTGCTAACAAAAATTCATTAGTCTTTCAACTATATTTTCTGCTTTATTACACTTTACCTTTTTCTTTACTTATTCAAAAGAAGATGCGCATATCAATCACTTTAAATATATTTCTTCCAATAGTAATTCTACTGGTATAAAGTGAAGACAGTAATATCTATAAATATTTACTAGAATATCTTGAATTTCTTAAAAAATTCCAGGAAGATCAGAGAATTCTGGATAATATAAGGAAAGAATATATTTTTGGCTCACCCTTCCAAAGATATGTTGAAACAGAGCTTTACCAACAACCATAGAGTTGAATACTTGCCCATGTTCCTAGAGCTATCAAAATTGGTTAAATAGGCAATCTCTCACTTCAGTTAGAGTGGTGACTTTCTGGAAGAATGATTCTACCTTTTAAATTCACTTCTCTCAATTTCACTCAAAATGATTCTTTTCAATCATGACCTTGAGCAGGTAGGAGCATTACAACTTCTTTCTTCTCCCCCTACTTTATGCTCTAAGACCAGGTAGTAATCATTATTTAGTTAGTTATTTTTAGAGGAGGAACACCAAATCACGAATAGGTAAGCTTCATTAATGCATCATAGTGTTGTAAACTGCAAGTCAATTAAAGTGAAATCCCCAAAATTTTGAAATAAGTTGCTAATTTCTAATTGCTACTAAGTCATCATGTGGAGTATATTTTGCTTTGACAATTATTATAAATACTTGTTGTATATGAGGTCCGTTTCCTTTTTTTTATTCTTTAGGGTACAAACTTGTGGTGTAATTTTAGGTCAAAGGCTATATAAATGATTTACAGCCATTTGCACACAGTTCCAAATTTCTCTCCAAAATCGTCCGATTAGTTCCCAATCCCATCATCAGTACTGTCCTTATTTTTCTACATCCCCTTTGCATTTTGCAATTGTGTTCATACAGCTGCCCTGAGTTTGTCTTGGCAGGCAAACTACCTAGTATTTTACATTGTCTGCAGTTATTTTAAAGGAAATTTCTCTACCTCTGCAATACTTTGTTGGTAATATATAGAACTGATGATGTGGTACTTGGGTGAAGTTTATATCCTAAAATTTGCTTGTTTACAGCATTATTTTCAATAGCCTACAACTGAATTTTAGTATTTCTTTAAATAGTTTTTTTTTAATATTAATATTGTGAAAAGAGGTTTATATGTTTCACCATCCAAAGATCTACATAATGCCAAAAAATATAAGAAATATTAGTCTAATCCAATTTAAACCTATATAAGAATACCCCAATATATCATTTGACAAGTAGTCTCAACCTTTGTTGGTCTACCTTTTAATCCCTAATTTTTAGGAAATTTCCTCATATCAAATCTAAACTCCTACAGTTTTCACTCTCTTTTCCTAGAACTGTCCTTTAGACTAAACAGAACAAATCTAATACACTTTTACATCAGAATCTTTCAAATATTTCAATATTATGAATGTCTTTTCTTAAGCAGGTTAAACAGTGACAAACCTTCAATCAATTTGTATACGGCAGGAATTTCAGATCATTCACCATGCTGCTTCAAATTTTTAAAAATATTGCCCACTTTATCAGCATACTCCTCAACTCTAGTGACCAGAATGACTCTAAACCTAATTCTTCTTTTCTTTAGGCCAACATCAATTCTTTCAAATAGTTCTCTTATTGGAATCCTACCTATTCTCTTTTTGTACATGCCCTATTTTTGTCCTTATTAAAATGCAGATCTGAGAATTGAAAACTTCTCTAGATGGGACCTGATCAGGACAGTGTACAATAGAATTGTTATCTTTATCCTGTTCACTATACCTCTCAATATATCCTAAAGCACCATTGACTCCTTTGGATATGAAACAATTGGGACATATTAAGTTCCAGATTAAAAGAACAACAATAACAATTTTTATAGGAGCTCTTGTCTAACTTTATCTCCATTGTATTATATTTATGAAATTGATTTTTAATTCAAGTATAGTATTTAACATTTATCATTATTAAATTTCATCTGTTTCATCAGTCTACTGTGTGCCAAGTATTTAATGTAGTTGGGCTGAGGATACAAATATGCAGTAAAATCATTTCTGATCTCAATATTTACATTCTAGTAGGAGAATTCAATCAATTGTTCTAGGCTGATAAGAACTTTAGAGATCTTGACTCTGCCATCCAACAATTATCTCTTCCAGTTTTATTGCATAAACAAATTGGAAAAAAAATTTCTATGTATTGAAATAAACCATTGAAAAAAATGTTGGAGACCATACTCTTTGACTCTTTACATGATTATCAACCATTAAGGATAACTTATTCAACTTGATCATTCAACTTTTTAGGAATCTACTTAAATGTATTTTCATTTAATTCATTTAGTTCATATATTTCCCTCTTGGCCACAAAAGATTATATCACAACTGTGCTAGCTTATTTAATAAATCATTTCAATATGTTTCTAACACTTCCTTTTCTAATACTTATTATTTACTTTTCATCTGAGAGTATTTAGCTTTTGATATTTTACAATGTTCTATGACTTCTTGGCTTTGACTGCACAATTTTCAAATTCAATTCTTTGTTTATATACTACTTTTATTGACACCATATAATAGAAGTAGATTTTTTCAGCTTCTCGCAATGAAACAACCCAGCTTATTTTCTAGATTATTTAAACCTTCTACAAACTGAGCAGATGAATTGTTCTTGCTACTGGAGTAGACAACCTAGCAATAATTATCTTATTTTGGTTATATTTTAGTACATAGGATAAAGATGTCAGTGCTACAACAATGATAAGTGTGGAAATATGTATACATATATTCGATTTGTCAAGTATTTTAACATAATTAACATGTAGTGGATATCCTGCCATCTAGGAGAGGGGTAGGGAGTGGGGGGGGGAATTAGAAACAGAAAGCTTTATAAGGGTTAATGTTGAAGAATTACCCATACATATGTTTTGCAAATAAAAAATAAATTAATTAATTTAAAAAAGATGTCAGTGCTAAAACTCCAAATGTCACAAGCTTTTAGGTTTCAGTTATAAGATACATAGAAAATTTGAAAGAATTTTTTTTCTTAAAAAACAAAACAGGCTATTTTTTAACTTTTAATTTCTTAATCTTTCATCTAAGTATTTCAGACTTTCAGCTATAGCACAAATACCCAACTTATAAATGCTTATTATATTTAAATATGTATGGAATAGTCCTCTTTTCACTGTCATGTATAGACAGTTTGTGAAAAACTTTAAATAGTTGTTTTATTCCCCTGAACCAAATATTTCCTAAAGAATTTTTCTCATATTAATTATTCCACATGTTCATTTTGAAACAAAAAAATTTAAGTCTGTGATCTGTCTTATTTCTGTCCCTCTATTTAATATATAGTTCCTGTTTTACTGGTGGAAATAGTTTAAAAATCCCTCCCCCCCCCAGTAGATTCTGTAATTTTGTTTATGTTCTCAGGCCTTCATTTTCTCTATCAAATATGGAGACAATTAGACAAAGACACAGAAGGAGAAATACATTTCCAAAGTTAGTCATGAGGTGAGCCAGATTTTTTTTTCTGGTCTCACTTCCTTTCTGCCTCCCCAACTGAAGATCCAAAAATGTAACTCTGAGATTGGAAGTAACATATAACAACTTCCCTTCTTCACTGATCCACGAGTAAGGAAAATTTGTGAAATACCATTGAAATAAGTTAAAAATGAATACCTCCCCCATGAAAATCTTGTATCAGCCCCCATTTTTAGCCTTCTTGAATCACTATTAAGCTATACAGAATATCTTTCAGTAAATGTGATTGGAAAAAAACAATGTCTTATTTGTGTACTCTCTGTTTTTCCTTTCCTTGTGAAGCTGTTGATAGACCACAAAAATTACTCATTTAAAGAGGAATTTCCACTAAGTGTGGGAAGTAAATTGGATAAGAGAACTTGATCAATTCTGTTTCATTAGGAAGAAAAATTCCATGGACTAAGGAAGTAGAATTAACTCATATTCATATCTGAACTCATTCATAGTTAAAAACCAGTCCATATATCTGCAAACAATAGTTCCTTTCACAAATTTCGCTAGAGCATTTTATAAAGCGTTTTTGCTCCTATTCCAGTCTACCTTGGCTCATGTTCATTACAATTAATTTAAATTCCAAAAAAGCATTTACTAAGTACTTATTTTGTTCAAAACAGATTATCAGGTACTAGGGAGGAGGAAGAGGAAGAAGAGGAAGAGAAAGGGAAGCAGGAGGAAAAGGAGGAAGAAGATGCAAGAAGAAGAGCAAGAACAAGAACAAGAAGGAAGAAGCAGCAGCAGCAGCTGCTCTTATTCTGCATGTAAATCCTTTGTGTGTGTGTGTATACATACACATACATACACACACAGATATATATATGTATATATATATATATATCTTTTATCTCCTTTCTAAGTTTATAAAGTCTTTGAAGATAGGAATTTAGTAAATTTTCATTTCAGAAACTAAAATAATTTCCTGGACAATAATTTAGTTTAACAGAAAATTTTTACATTATAACACTAATATGTTGAGCACCATTTTCTTGCACTTGTTGTTACGCTTTTCTGCTCTGACATGTACATTTCATGTGAGTATGATTAAGTAATAATAGATACATCTCTATCCCTTCATATCTCTCAATTATTAGTGCCTTTTCCATTCTATAATCACACAAACCAATTTATATAATTTATAATGGAATAATATCAGCTATGGCAATAAACCTAATTATATTTTCCATTTAAAAGGAGATATAAATTGTTATTTATGGGGAAATTTTTCTGAGTGGTGGTTGTGCTTTCTTTTTCTATAAAAATATAAATTTACTTTCCATATTAGCAAAGTTTTAAAACAACTACAATCAGAAAATTGCAGTATTTGTGAAATGACTATTTCTAATTTTTTAGTATTTTCAGGGGCAAGGACTCAAAATATTAACTTCTGAACATTTGAATGGCTGTATGGTAAATTTAACCTTTCTAGAATTTAAACTGCTCTAATGGGGTTAAAAAAATACAATAATTTTACTTTTAAGGGGGAAAAAGTTTAATATAAATATTTATGATATGTTTGGCTATTCTAACAACCAAATTATTATGCAAAGAAAACAATGAACAAAAGTTGATTATAAAAATGATTTAACAACATTAGGTTCTCTAAAGTTAAATGTTAATAATTAACATAGATTTTCAATAAAGTTATCATAGCTATTTACAATGAGAGAGAGACAGAGAGAACTGACAGTTTATAAGTGGTCTCAATAAAAAGACTGATCTAGTAAGGTTTTTGTGGCCAGTTGACCCTTGTGGCACAGTAACATGCAAATATTGTCCTGCTTCCTTTCTTTATTTCAAGATTCCATAACACCTCTGCTATTCTCCACTTCCCCTACTGCCTCTCTTTCTCTCTCTTTCTCTCTTGGTGTCCATTAACTACACTGACAGTTTGACAGGCTGAAATAAGGAAATAAAACACTTAAACATTGTTTCCTGATGTATGCATTCATCTCTTCTGCCAAACACAGATATTGAGGAGATCCTTCACTCCTTCTGTCAGCTCACTAAATTACACCCCCCGCCCACAGAGCAACACAACTCTCAGGTCTCTCCTATTCAGTCACTATGGTTTCCTATTAGGAGATACAAGGGCTACTTCATTTTCCTTAATGACATCTTTCTCTTCTTTTTTTAATGTTAAATTTTCTAAAGCAAAGAATTGTATTTTTTGTCAAAATTATAGTTCTAGTTTTTCATCTGTCAAAATCCAAGTTACTGCATAAATTTTATTTTTGCTTGGAGTTCTGAATGATTTCAGATGAACAAAAGGGAATGAATACTAACCTGCTGGTTGAACTTTACATTTTTTTCTGACAATGATTTTTTTTTTACTTTTTGAATATAAAGTAGGTTAAATAGGAAATACATTGGCTGATATCAGTGAGAGAAAGAAAAAATTCAAAAATAATATAGCAGTTTGGTTTGGTAGACCATATAATATTTCTGACATTATTATTTGGAAATGGCCAGCAATGCAGGACTGCTACACACACACACACACACACACACACACACACACACACACACACACACTGCAGTACCAATTTATTCCAGTGTGAGGTGCTATGGATTAATCTTTGAAAAAAAATGGATAAGCCAAAAAAAAATAGTGGTATGAATTTATAACCAAGTCTATAGCCTTAAAAATGTGTTGTTATTGTATTTACATATAATTTGCAAGCAAATGCTTTGGAAGTAAGAATTTTCTTTGCATAATTAGGTTTTTTATGAGGAAGAAGAAAAATAGGTATTTTTCCTAGTTCCTTCATGTTTTCTTTTTTTCTTCAAATCATTAGATCATAAATATAGAAACGTCCATCCTCCTCATTTTATAGCTGAGGAAACAGAAGCCTACAGGAGATATATGAGTTATCCCCCATACAGATTAGTAATAGAGTTGAGGAAAAGGAAAAAGGGAAAGAGAATAAGCATTATTGTAGTATCTTCTATGTCATCTTCATTTTACAGTTCAGAAAACTGAGGCAAATAGCGTTTAAGTGAATAGCTCACACACCTAGTTAGTTTCTGAGGCCATATCTGAACTTTCTAACTCCAGGCCCTGAGGACAGATTGAACCCAGAACCTTTGGGTCTAATTTCAGTAATCTTTTAATTGTAAGATGCTTCTGTCCTTCCATATTTATTGGATATAAAAAACTGAAGAGTTTTCATTATTATGTTAAATTTATTATATTTCAACCACTCTCAGATGTTGTAGTTTCCTTTCAAGGTTTCATTTTATAGCTTCCTTTTAAATAACTTTTTAAAGGAAATGTGTATCATTATTTTCCATCTAAGGTAGGGGGTGGGGGAAAGGGGGGAAATTGGAACACAAGGTTTTGCAACAGTGTTGAAAAATTATCTACATATATGTTTTCAAAGTAAAATGCTTTAATTAAAAAAAAAGAAAAGAAAAGGTGAGTCATTCGCCTAACTAGGTGCTAGGTGGCTAACAAGAACTAGCAAAATTTAGGTGGCTGTTGCTGCTACTGCTCCTTCTCTTCCTCTTATTTTTTCTTCCTCCTCCTCTTCCTCTTCTTTCTCCTTCTTCTCCCTCTCCTCCTTCTCCTCCTTCTTTCTTTTCTCCTCCTCTTCATCTTCCTCCTCTCAGAATGGCTGTATACCAAAACAGCGAACTGCTTTCAACCACTTGATTTTACTTAGAACTTGTGAAATTTCTTTTTTGGGGGGCAGCTAGGTGGCGCTGTGGATGGAGCACCAGCCCTGAAGTCAGGAGGACCTGAGTTCAAATCTGGTCTCAGACACTTAACATTCCCTAGCTGTGTGACCCTGGGCAAGTCACTTAACCCCAATTGCCTCAGCAAAAAGCAAAAAAAAAAAAAATTTCTTTTTTTTTTTTTACTGTTCATGGACTTTTTTTTTTATTAATACTTATTTGCAAAACATATGTAAGTAATTCCTAAACATTAACCCTTACAAAGCTTTCTGTTACAAGTTTCCCCCCCCCTACTACCCCCCTCCCCTAGATGGCAGGATATCCACTACATGATAATTATGTTAGAATACTTAAGAAATCGAATATATGTATAGTTATTGCATCATTTTTTGTGCAGGAGAAATCATATCTACAAGAAAGAATAATCCGATAAAGGAAATACAATGCAAGCAAACCTCAATAGAGAACATGAAAATGTTATGTTATGGTCCACATTTCACATCCCTCTCTCTGGGTGTATATGGCTTTCTTCACTGAACAATTGGAACTGGTTTGAAGTATTTCATTGTTGAAGAGAGTGATGTCCATTAGAACTGATCCTCATATAGTATTGTTGTTGCTGTGAATAATGATCTCTTGGTTCTGCTCACTTCACTGAGCATTAGTTCATGCAAGTCTCTCCAGGCCTCTCTGAAATCGTCTTGCTGGTCATTTCTTACAGAACAATAATATTCCATAACATTCATATACCATAATTTATTCAGCCACTCTCCAATTGATGGGCATCCATTCAGTTTCCAGTTTCTAGCCACTACAAAAAGAGCTGCCACAAACATTCTTGCACATGTGGGGCCCTTTCCTTCTCTTATGATTTCTTTGGGATATAAGCCCAATAGAGACCCTGCTGGGTCAAAGGGTATGCACAGTTTGATAACTTTTTGAGCATAGCTCCAAATTGCTCTCCAGAATGGCTGGATCCGTTCACAGCTCCACCAACAATGCATCAGTGTCCCAGTCTTCCCACATCCCCTCCAACATTTATCTTAATCTTTTCCTGTCATTTTAGCCAATCTGACAGGTATGTAGTGGTACCTCAGAGTTGTCTTAATTTGCATTTCTCTGATCAATAGTGATTTGGAGCAACTTTTCATATGATTATAAATAGTTTTAATTTCCTCATCTGAAAATTGTCTGTTCATATCTCTTGACCATTTATCAATTGGAGAATGGCTTGAATTCTTATAAATATGAGACAATTCTCTATATATCTTAGAAATGAGGCCTTTATCAGAACCATTAAATGTAAAGATGATTTCCCAATTTGATGCTTCCCTCCTAATCTTGTCTGTATTAGTTTTGTTTGTACAGAAACTTTTTAACTTAATATAATCAAAATTATCTATCTGGTGTTCAATTAAGAGTTCCAGATCTTCTTTGGACATAAATTTATTCCATCTCCACAGGTCTGAGAGGTAAACTATATTACGTTCCTCTAATTTGCTTACAAAATCACTCTTTATATCTAGATCTTGAACCCATTTAGATCTTATCTTGGTATGTGGTGTTAGGTATTGGTCAAGCCCTAATTTCTTCCACACTAGTTTCCAATTTTCCCAGCAGTTTTTGCCAAATAGTGAGTACTTATCCCAAAAGCTGGGGTCTTTGGGTTTATCAAACACTAAATTGCTAACATTATTACCTATCTTGTCCTGATATCCTATCCTATGCCACTGATCAACTGTTCTATTTCTCAGCCAGTACCAAATGGTTTTGATGACCTCTGCTTTATAATATAGTTTTAGATCTGGTACAGCAAGGCCACCTTCATCTGTCTTTTTTTTTTCATTAATTCCCTTGAAATTCTTGACCTTTTGTTCTTCCAAATGAACTTTGCTACTATTTTTTCTAGGTCTGTAAAATAATTTCTTGGGAGTTTGATTGGTATGGCGCTAAATAAATAAATTAGTTTGGGTAGTATTGTCATTTTTATTATATTTGCTCGGCCTACACATGAGCACTTATTGTTTTTCCAATTGACTAGGTCTGATTTTATTTGTGTGGAAAGTGTTTTGTAGTTTAGTTCGTATAGTTTCTGACATTCTCTTGGCAAATAGATTCCCAAATATTTTATGCTATCATCTGTTATTCTGAATGGAATTTCTTTTTCTATCTCTTGCTGCTGAACTTTGTTAGTAATATATAAGAATGCTGATGATTTATGTGGATTTATTTTGTATCCTGCAACTTTGCTAAAGTTGTGAATTATTTCTAGTAGTTTTTTAGTTAAGTCTCTAGGGTTTTCTAAGTATACCATCATGTCATCTGCAAAGAGTGATAATTTGGTTTCTTCATTACCTACTCTAATTCCTTTTATCTCTTTTTCTTCTCTTATTGCCAAAGCTAACATTTCTAATACAATATTAAATAGTAATGGTGACAGTGGGCAGCCTTGTTTCACTCCTGATCTTATTGGGAGTGGTTCTAGTTTGTCTCCATTACATATGATGCTTGCTGATGGTTTTAAGTAGATGCTACTAATCATTTATTTCTATACTCTCTAGTGTTTTTAATAGGAATGGGTTTTGGATTTTATCAAATGCTTTTTCTGCATCTATTGAGATAATCATATGGTTTTTGTTAGTTTGGTTATTGATATAATTGATTATGCTGATAGTTTTCCTGATATTGAACCAGCCCTGCATTCCTGGTATAAATCCTACTTGGTCAAGATGTATTAGCCTGGAGATAAACTTTCTGTAATCTTGTTGCTAAAATCTTATTTAAAATTTTTGCATCAATATTCATTAGGGAAATGGGTCTATAGTTTTCTTTCTCTGTTTTCACCCTACCTGGTTTAGCTATCAGCACCATATTGGTCCCATAGAAGGAATTTGGTAGTATATCTTCTGTCCCTATTTTTTCAAATAGTTTGTATAGTATTGGAATTAATTGTTCTTTGAATGTTTGGTAGAATTCACATGTAAAACCATCTGGCCCTGGAGATTTTTTCTTAGGGAGTTGATAATAACTTGTTCTATTTCTTTTTCTAAAATGGGGCTATTTAAATAATTTATTTCCTCTTCTGTTAACCTGGGCAATCTATATTTTTGTAGATATTCCTCCATTTCATTTAGATTATCAAATTTATTGGCATAAAGTTGAGCAAGAAAAAGAGAGCTCTCACCTTAGACAGCTTTTACGAAGAGAAACTAGAGAAATCCCTAGATCCTGAGATTTTGAAAACAATCCCAGATAAAGCCACAGGGGTGGACTTAAGCTGGTCTCCCTTTCAGAAGCCTTACCTAGAAGATTGCATAAAGAATCTCAAAAGAGAGCTAGAGGAAGATTGGGGAAATAAGTTGAGAGCAGTGCAAGAAGGAAATATCACCCTGCAACAGTGATGTGAAAAACTGGAAAATAAGTCTGGTGAATTGGAAAAAGACAACAATTCACAGAAAAACAAAATTAGTGAACTGGAAAAAGACAACAATTCACTGAAAAACAAAATTAGTGAATTGGAAAAAGACAACAATTCACTGAAAAACAAAATTAGTGAATTGGAAAAAGACAACAATTCACTGAAAAAAAATTGGTGAATTGGAAAATGTTACCAAATCACAAGAAAATAAAAATAGTGAACTGGTAAAAGACAACAATTCACTGAAAAATAAAATTAGTGAATTGGAAAAAGACAACAATTCACTGAAAAATAAAATTGGCAAAATGGAAAAAGAATGCAATGAACCAAAAAATTCAATTGGCCAGTTACAAAAGGAGCTAAAAAAGATAGCTGAAGGAAATAATACCTTAAAAATTAAAATTGAACAAATTGAAATGAATGACTCAATAAGACTTCAAGAATCAGTCAAACAAAAACAAAAAAAGAAAAAAAATAGAAGAAAATATGAAATATCTCCTAGGAAAAACAACTGACTTGGAAAACAGATCCAGGAGAGACAATCTAAGGATTATTGGACTCCCTTAAAGTCACGATGAAAAAAAGAACCTTGATGCTATCTTCCAGGAAATCATGAAAGAGAATTGCCCTGATGTTTTAGAATCAGAAGGCAAAGTTGGCATTGAAAGAATTCACCGATCACCTCCAGAAAGAGACCCCAAAATTAAAACCCCAAGGAATATCGTGGCCAAATTTCAGGACTATCGCACCAAGGAAAAGATATTACAAGCTGCTAGAAAAAAACAGTTCAAATACCGAGGAACTGTCATTAGAATTACACAGGATCTGTCAGCTTCCACACTGCAGGATCTAAGGGCCTGGAATCAGATATTCAGAAAGGCAAAAGAACTTGGATTACAGCCAAGAATAAGCTATCCAGCTAGAATGAGCATCATCTTCCAGGGAAGAAGATGGTCATTCAATGATACAGGAGAATTTCACCTATTTCTAATGAAAAGACCAGATCTGAACAAAAAATTTGACCTCCAAACACAGAACTCTAGAGAAGCGTAAAAAGGTAAAAAGGAAAGAACTCTTGAGAACTATATCTCTACTAGGGGTATTCTTAAAG
The DNA here is from genome assembly GCA_023553655.1 of Myrmecobius fasciatus. NCBI lineage: Eukaryota > Metazoa > Chordata > Mammalia > Dasyuromorphia > Myrmecobiidae > Myrmecobius > Myrmecobius fasciatus. The sequence continues at coordinate 28,194 of JAJPUD010007622.1, read as the reverse complement.
AATGGGGGTATACACTACACACCTGTCAGATTGGCTAAAATGACAGGAAATGATAATGATAGGTGTTGGAGGGGATGTGGGAAAACTGGGACACTGATACATTGTTGGTGGAACTGTGAACGGATCCAACCATTCTGGAGAGCAATTTGGAGCTATGCTCAAAAAGTTATCAAACAGTGCATACCCTTTGACCCAGCAGTGTTTCTACTGGACCTATATCCCAAAGAGATTTTAAAGGAGGGAAAGGGACCCACATGTGCAAAAATGTTTGTGGCAGCCCTTTTTGTAGTGGCAAAAAACTGGAAATTGAAAAGATGCCCATCAATTGGAGAATGGCTGAATAAATTATGGTATATGAATGTTATGGAATATTATTGTTAAGAAATGACCAGCAGGAGGATTTCAGAGAGGATTGGAGAGACTTGCATGAACTGATGCTGAGTGAAATCAGCAGAACCAGGAGAACATTGTACACAGCAACAAGACTATACGATGATCAATTTTGATGGACATGGTTCTCTTCAACAATGATGTGATTCAAACCAGTTGTGCTTGCAATGAAGATAGTCATATACATCCAGAGAGAGGCCTGTGGGAACTGAGAGTGAACCACAACACAGCATTTTAACGCTTTCTGTGAATATTTCCATGCATTCTGTTTTCCTTCTTAGGTTGTTTTTTTTTTTTCTTCTTCTCTTTCTAGATCTGATGTTTCTTGTGCAGTAAGATAACTGTATAGATATGTATACATGTATTGTATTTGTCATATTATTTATCCTATCTAGCATGTATTAGATTACCTGTCATCTACGGGTGGGGGGCGGGGGGAGGGAAAGGAAAAGCTTGGGAAAAAAAAAAGTTGGTTTTTTTTTTGCAAAGGTCAATGTTGAAAGGTCACTCATATGTTTTGCAAATAAAAAGCTTTATAAAAAAAAGAATGGGGGTATAATTTGATTTTACTTTGATAATAATCAGAAAGAAATTAGAGGTGGAAGGTACATCATACTGTAAAAAAAAGGAGGGGGAGGGGAATGGAGGTAAAATAAAGTAAAAATAAAAAGGAGGTAAAATAAGGCAAAGTCTCATGAAGAGACATAGAAAATCTAATATAATTGAGGGAAAGAAGGGAGGGTGATGAGTATTCTTACTCTCATTACATTGGGCTCTAAAAGAGTATATCAGACGCATTTGATTTCAGGGAAAACCTTGGCCCTCTGTATAGGGAAGTAGGAGGGAAAGGAGGAAAAGAAAGGGATAAATTAATAGAAGGATTAGGGGAAAGGTGTAAAAAAGAGGGAGGGTTTTAAAGGGGGGAGGAATGTTAGAGGGAGGTGGTCATCAAAAACAAAATACTGGAGAGAGGGGAAGGGAGTAAGGGGAAAGGGAAGAGGAAAATATAACTTTGGGTAAATAAGATGGTAGGAAATATAGATATAGTCATTTTAACTGTGAATGTGAATGGGATGAACTCTCCCATAAAATGGAAACAGATAGCGGACTGGATTAAAAGCCAGAATCCTACAATATGTTGTTTACAAGAAACACATCTAAAACATAGAGATACATACAGAGTGAAGGTAAAGGGCTGGAGCAGAATCTTTTGTGCTTCAAGTGAACAAAAAAAAGCAGGGGTAGCAATCCTTATCTCAGATCAAGTAAAAGCAAAAATAGATCTAATTAAAAGAGATAAGGAAGAAAACATATTTTACTAAAGGGTACCATAGACAATGAAGAGATATCAATACTAAACATATATGCACCAAGTGGTATAGCATCCAAATTCCTAGAGGAGAAACTAACAGAGATGCAAGGAGAAATAGACAGTACAACTACACTCGTGGGGGATCTCAACCTTGCTCTCTCAGAATTAGATAAATCAAACCACAAAATAAATAAGAAAGAAGTTAGGGAGGTAAACAAAATGTTAGAAAAGTTAGGCATGACAGATCTCTGGAGGAAATTGAATGGTGATAGAAGGGAGTATACTTTTTTTTTCAGGGGTTCATGGAACTTATACGAAAATTGATCATGTGTTAGGGCATAAAAACCTCAAAATCAAATGCAGAAAAGCAGAAATAGTAAATGTATCCTTTTCAGATCATGATGCAATAAAACTCACATGTAATATAATGCCAGGAGTAAATAGACCAAAAGTTAATTGGAAATTAAATAATCTAATCCTGAAGAATGAATGGGTCAAAGAGCAAATTATAGACACAATCGATAATTTCATCCAGGAGAACGACAATAAGGAGACAACATACCAAAATTTGTGGGATACGGCCAAAGTGGTTATAAGGGGTAACTTTATATCTCTAGATGCTTATTTGCATAAAATAGAGAAAGAGAAGATCAATGAATTAGGGTTACAATTTAAAAAAAGCTAGAAAAAGAGCAAATTAAAAACCCTCAATTAAATACCAAATTGGAAATTCTGAAATAAAAGGTGAGATTAATAAAATTGAAAATAAGAAAACTATTGAATTAATAAATAAAACTAAAAGTTGGTTTTATGAAAAAACCAACAAAATAGATAAGCCTTTAATTAATTTGATCAGAAAAAGGAAAGAGAAAAATCAAATTGTTAATCTCAAAAATGATAAGGGAGAACTTTCCTCCAATGAAGAGGAAATTAGAGTAATAATTAGGAGTTTCTTTGAACTTGTGAAATTTCAACCAAACAATCAAATAATTAGTGTTGTTAGTTAGTTGTTAGTGCTACCACTTTATTTTTTGATTCTCATTTCTTACTGTTCTTTTGTTTCCCTTGTTTGGTTGAATCTAATTAAGAAAACAGTGTTTTTCAGAGGAGTCAATTATTCCTCCACAAAATATGATTTGGGTTAACCAAATTTCATAGTTAGAAATCCAGAATACTCAAAGTACTATGAAGGCTTAAAATTATTTAATGCTATCTGCCTAATTTTATGCAAATAACAATGAATATCTCATTTTATTCACAGAAAACAAAAGAATCTCATAATAGAGGAAAATAATTTTATTTGAATCTCCATGCCAGAAAATACATACTACTTAAGGACATGCACTCTTTCCTAAATTTTAGTCATCATAATCTGAGCCAAAAATTTGATATGTATGTATGCATATGTATATGTATACACACATAAGTATTTTACATGAACATATACATACATTTATAATTACATATAGCTTTAAAGCAGTTGAAATTCACTTCTATGATTTACCATATTTCTTGTTCATATTTCCTTTTCTCCTGCCAGATCACCTGATTATTAGAAAGTTTGTGAACAAAATCAACAAGACTTTTCTTTTATATTGATATTATAATTTTTTTGAACTTTTGCCAACATGTAATTTCAAATGAAGAAGTTAGATGGCACTTGGATAGAGGGCTTGGTCTGCAGTCAGGAAGATTTATCTTCCTGAGTTCAAATCTGTCCTCAGACAATTACTAGTTGTGTTACCCTGAGAAAGTCACTTAACCCTGTTTGCTTCAGTTTCCTCATCTGTAAAATGAGCTGGAGAAGGAAATAGCAAACCACTCAAGTATCTTTGCCAAGAAAACCCCCAACTGGGATTGTGAAGAGTCAGACGTGACTGAAATGACTAAACAGCAAGAAGTTACAAATGACTATGTTTGGGGGCTTTTAATTCTTTGTGACTCTCAAATGAACAAACAGTCTTCTCTTAGGAAGTAAATTTGGTTTTGCATCTCCCATGAAAGATATGTTGAATAAAATCATCATCCTTAATGTCATCAATTAAAATTTTAAAAAGACAATTAAATTTCTTTTAGAATTGAAGAATATATCTAAGATACCATCAAGAGATGAAATAGATCTCAAACAATTTATGTTAAATACTATCTTAATGAACTCCAAGGGACTACCTAAATTATTTCCCTGGATTACATGAGTCTTCTGATATTCTTGTTACATATAAGTTGGGACTTCACAGAATCTCATTATTTATTCCTCTGTCTCTATAAGGTCAAGAGAAACACTGATGCTTCCTATATATCCTAAGTAGTCTTTAAAATTTAAAGAATGTATTTTTATCCATGGTCAGGGAAAACACTTTTTTTGTTATAAAACCTAGGTGCCACAGTGAATAAGGTGCTGTACTTGGAGTCAGGAGGAGTAGTTAAACATCTTGTATCTATCAATTTTTGAGCAGGGAAGTAATATAGTCAGATCTATGTCTTAGAAAAATTATTTTTGAAGTATAGAAACACTAGTATAAAAGATAAATGGGGATGAACAGGGATAAACTCCTAAGTGGAGGTAAAACAGATTTGGAAGATGAGCCAGACATAAGCAGTCAGGGCAAGGGAGGAACAGATTCAAGGCTAGACTTAGTGAACTGTTGGAATGGTCAAATGTGGTCAAAATTTCCACAGAAGTTGATAGATCCTACCTATGTGACCCTGGGCATGTCACGTAATCCCTGTCTACCTTGGTTTCCTCATCTGTAAAATGACCATAATCATAGAATCCCACAAAATAACATGTTTTATTTTGTTTTGTCCTTTAAGGTTCTCTTTGTAAACCTTAAAGAATGTATATGTATGTACATACACATATAAGCTTGCTATAATAATATTAATTATTATTGTTATTATTTTGCTGACACCTTCTTATAGACTGAAGATATTTTGGAATGAATTTTCTAAAGGAAAGATTACTACTCTTGTCACAAATTTTCCTTACTTTAGAGGGAGTAATCTGTTTTAATAACCATAGCAGTAAAACTTGTAGAATAAAAAAGACAGGAAAAGAGTTTAAAAAAAAAACCAAGGTGGGGCAGCTAGGTGGTGTAGTGGATAGATCACCAGCCTTGAAGTCAGGAGGACCTGAGTTCAAATCTGGTCTCAGACACTTAACACTTCCTAAGTGTGTGATCCTGGGCAAGTCACTTAACCTCAATTGCCTCAGACAAAAAAAAAAAAAAAAAAGGTAGATTAAAATATGTAAGAGATAGGGAAATAGAAAGGGAAAAGGAAGGAAAATAAGTTGAATCCAATCCATCATAATTTGATGTTTGATGAGTTTATGCATTTGCTTTTAATCAAATTTTTCCTTCCAATACGGTAATATATTATTTCTTTTTTTTACTTGTTCCATAAATATCTAAATCTAGTGGCAATTAGCTTGGCTATGCTTGACATTTCGTAATTCCTTCACAAAATGAATGAATTTATTTATTTATTTATTTATTTTTACTATATACTGAGCAACATGTGTTCTAGGGATATAAAAATCTTCAAGCAAAACAGTTCCTGCCTTTAAGGAACTTATACACCAATAGGAAAGACAACACATCTAAAAAAGTTCATGTTCAAGGTCAAGGGGAAAAAAAGAATTCCAAAATGAAACTTGAATTATGTGCTTAGTTAATAATTGCCCAAAAATCAGTATCAACATCTTAGCAATTAAAAAAAAAAAATTGAGGGGGCAGCTAGATGGCTCAGTAGATAGAGAACTGGCCCTGAAGTCAAGGATCTGAGTTCAAATTCTAGCCTCAGAAACATAATAGTTCCTAGCTATGCGAAACTGGGCAAGCCACTTAACACCAATTGCCTCAGGAAAAAAAAATTGAACATAGACTTTTTATTACCATCATAAAACTTGTTAGTGTGATCTGGGGGAAAAAACATCTAAATCAGAAGAAAGGGTTTAAAAGAGAAATTGATTGGGAAGGGAGATAAAAATAATTAGGAATTAAAATAATGTTGGCAAAGCAAGCTAATAGGAAAAGAAATTACCAAAGAAATCTTTGTTAAGAAAAGCACCTATTCTGTGCCAGGCATGTGACAAAATCTGAGAACATAAATACAATAGTGAGATCATTTTCACTCTAAAAAAGTACACATTCTAGTAAGCAAATATAACATGCCTATAAACACATTAAACAAACAAACAAACAAACAAAAAAACAATGACTAGGTGATCACCAAGAACTGAAAATCAGAAGAGGCCCCTTCAGAAAGGACTTGATGCTAATTCTATCTATTAAAAACAATTTCAATTTTAACAAATTAATTAGTAGACACAGGGTTGGGTTTTGTTTTGCTTTGTTTTATTTTTGTTTTACTAAAGCATCTCGTTTTCAGAATCACAGTCTTGATATTAATGCTCCTACTATAGTAATATGAACCAATGGGTCACATTACTTTTTCTTTGAGCCAATAGTAATTTAAAGTTCAGGGCACTAGCAAACTTTTAAAAAATTTTCCATGGAGAGGTGGGGAAACTATGATTCTCTGTAGGTCAAATGCATGGAGTCCATAAAGCAAATTATTAATCACTAATCATTTCTATCTATATTCTATATTTAATAACTATTGTGTATTGACTTGTCATTTAATTCCACTTAAAATAATACTATACATAAATATTCAAGGAGGCTACCACCATTTATAGAATCTATACTTGAAATTAATAAAGCATATTAATATAGATTCATACACTAAATGCATCCATTAATTGAGTTAGTTAGTAGAGTATAATGGTTCTAGGGTCTTAGGCAAATTCTCCATGTGAGCTAATTAATTCATTCTATTGCATGGTTATGAACTGCTCTTTGAAGCCAAAATAGCTCTAGCCAACTTGGTCATAACTGGAATCAAGAGATTCAACAAATTTACCAAGAATAAGAGAATAATTAAATTAGATTAGAATAGATAAATTTACCAAGACTAATAGAATAAATTGTTTCTTATTTCATTATCACTATCACATTATTAGCACAAGAGGACAACACCATTTATAAATAAATGTTTATTCTGAAAGTAAAAAAATCAATATATTTTCTTATTATTTTAACTCATAAACTCTGTCTTTATATTTATGACATTGAGTTATGACATTGAATTTTGGAGGCTTTCTGCTGTTTTGTTGGGACACATATAATAATGGCTCCTTTTGTACAGCATATAACAGTTCATTAAAGACTTACCTCATATTGTCCTTTTCAGTAGAAAGTATAAACATCATTATCCTCATTTTATAAAAATTAAAATTCAGTTTCAAATAGAGAAATTAAAGTATCAGATCAAGACCATCTCTCTGTTCCAAGTAAAAGTGCTTTTCCTACTATTCTGTTTCAAAAGTATAAGATAACATAGCCACACAACCCTCTCACTATTGTTTCACCTATTTGACCTAATAGCTATGATCACTTCTGTGGCACTCTGTTCTTTGACTATAATCTCCCTTTGTCCTTCTATTCTTACCTGATTACACAACAAGAAGGCAAGCAAGGACGTTCATTCACTCCCAAAAGACCCACAAGCTGTCTTTCTCACCACAGGAAATGGCCAGGAATGCAGATGATCACAGTTTCACAATATGTAAACTTCTACTGTGAGCTTTTTAATCAACTTGAAAATTGTCATTGGCTTTATTTCTTTTCTTTGTTGCCCTGTTTCCTGTAGGGTCCTTCAGTGTGGGTGGGGAAGTAACTAGCTAGGCAAATATGTTGGTTTTGAATGTACTGTCATGACTGCCTTAATACAAATATAGATATGAAGGTGAGATACAGATTTTCCCCAAGCACACATTGGGAAATAGTTTCACAAACTTGTGAGGAATAAAACTTTAAAATAAAATTGGTGGTTTAACTTTAATCATGAAAATAATCCACTGGAATTTCAGTAATGTTTTCTTCGTGGTACAAGAAAAAAAAAAGGAAATGTACACCATTGCAAGTCTATATAAATGTATGAGTTTTGAGCCTCCAGCCCTTATACATTTAGAACTGCTTAAATTTAGCCTGTGTTTATATAATAGACATCACTAGAATTTTAAAATGACTGATCTGGTCATGGCAGCCCCTTTAATAGCTGATTAGTGTTGAATATGGTCAATCAGATAGACTGCAGAAAACAGCATTTGGAGCAGGGGAAAAATGGAAAGAGGAAAGGAGAAGTAAATGAAAAATTATATTTAGTGAAACTGACTAGGAAATTATTATCTGAATATGAAGTAAATATAAAAGAATCCTGCTAGATCACAACTAATTTTTAAAATTAAGATTTACTTCAGGGCTATAGAATTGGAAGAGTATGTATAACATCAGAATAAGCCCAATATGACCATATTAGTCAATAATTTCAGCAGTGGTTCTCTTCTCTATGACCAAAGTCTCATTTTACATTTAACAATGTCTATTATTTTCGTGTTTAAAATATTTTAAAATTATTTGTACCCCTTTCCCCCTAAGAAGAAAGGCATGTTTTCCTACCAAGATACTATTAATAGAAAATATTTCTCTTACTAAACAGAATAATCATTAATATGAAGAAACCAGAAAGTATTTACTGTTAACTACTTAGTCTCAAAATAAATTATGACCTATGCTGAATATATGTATGAAAACATACTATAATTTTACTTCTACTACTTATTTTTACATCTATACAGCATAATTTTAATAATATTAAATATACTTATAGGTAAATTACTATTACTTTATTATCTGCATCCTGAGTTAAATCTCAATTTACCTGATAAATAAAATATCCTAACCAAGTTCTATCAACTTTTCTTTAACATATTCTTCCTTCTAGCACAATTTCTTCTTCCCTAACTTAGATCTCAATTTTGTTGCAAAAATAAGATATCTCTGACATATTTTTGAGAATAACTGCTTGACTTTTAAATCTTTCTTTCTGTCATAACCTTGGAACATTGCCAAAATCGGTCTTGGAGAGTTAACAATATGCTCTGTAGTTGTGCATGGATTGAGTAGTTCTGTACATGTCTTAACTATGCTTACCTAAGTTAGCAGCTGAATAGAAATAGCCAAAGAACAGTAAGCCTTTATACTTGTACTAAATACATGATATAATATGTATAACCAAGTACAGAATTTATAGCAATAACATTTATATATCATGTTACTCTAAGAACAATATAATATATAAAATGTCTATTGTGTATACATATAGAGCAATCATAAATCATTTACACTAAACAATGTCAACGGGGAAATATAACTTTCCCACTAGATTCTGCATGATGAGATTAATTAGCTTTTTAAAGGGAAACACACACATTCAAACAATAGTCCAACCTATTCTCTAATTCTTGTGAGTTGGACAACGTACCCATAAATGGGTACAGGTGTCTGGGGTATGATTTAGGATTCCTATGGAACATCTCTGGAAAATATAAGCTTTCTCTGAGGAAGAAATATATGCCTAAAGTTGAGGGAATATGAAAGAACTTAAATTCTTATCAATCAAAATCATACTTTTATTTTCTTTTTAGACAACACAAGATATAAAAAAATTAGATGATTTGTTGATGCCATATTTTAATCCCATGACATTGAAAGAGAAGATGTTTTACCTTCAAGATAAAGTACACACACACACACATACACACACACACACACATATTCAAGAATGATGGATGTTAACAAAGTCCTGAGAGATGGAGCTTAAAAATGCATAATTTTTCTCTGTAACATCACAGCTCATTCTACATTTGGCTAAGTTCTGCATCTTTAGCAATATAAACTAAACCAATCCTCCATTTGTTAAAGCATCTAAATTCAATGCTAGTGATTTTTTCAAAAATTTACTTTTTTATAAGCATAAATCTTACCTAGAAATCTCACCTATACAATTCTATCTAAAGATTTAATCAAATATATATATATTTTTATAAATATATATATATATATATATATATATATATATATATATATATATATACTTCTTTTTCACAATCCCATAAAAATAAACTTTGTTTTTAGTATTTTGGTGTCCTCACTTTTAGTTATTACAAAGAAGTATAGAAGAAAATGCTTCATCTCTCAAAATCCAATTCATTCTTTGGTTTGCTTTAACTCAAATTGTAGAATAAAAAAAATTAGGATTTTTCTCCTTGTCAATACATTTTTTTGTCTAATAAATGCTTCATAAAAATGAATATTTCCTGATATTTAAAACTCAAAATCCATATGACATTATATTGATCTTGATATGGAATGATCATAAAATCATAGAGTTAAGTCTAGAAGACATATAGTTTAAAATCCTTCATTTCAGAGGTGAAAAAAATAAAGTGAATTTCCAAAATTTACATACATAATAAGTGGTAGAGCATTTAGATCATTGATCTCTCTTTTCACTATACTTTCTAGAATGAAATGCAATTCTCCACAAGATGTCTGAACAGGACAGAGTTCTACCAGGCTAACACCGACCTAATTCTGGACAATATACCACTCCCAAATGTAGTTTATATCACATTAGCATTCATTGGTCATTATTTCACATTGCTGGCTCAGTGAGTCTTTAGCTGAGTAAAATGCCTAATTCATTTTCAATCAAAATGTTGCCCTACACTACCTTCTCCATTTGTATTTCAAAACAAATACTGTTTAAACCAGGAAACCCTAGGAAGACACAGAAATGAGAAATAATATAGCACAAAGACCCAGTTTCATTATGAAAAATAAAAAAACCCAACAACAAAGCTCTAATATATTGAAAAAAAGCAATAAATGACTGGAAAAGGAACACTGAAAATACTCACCACAAGATAATTCTTACAAAAAAACAACTGCTCTCTTATTCCCACTATCATTTGATAAAGTTCTAGAAATGATAGCAATTTCAGCAAGACAAAAAGGGACTTAATAAGTTTAAACAATTTACATTCTTACAAGGTAAATGATACTTGTAACTCCTGAAAGCTTTCTTATTATTAGGGCATTTAGAAAGTATATGCATAGACAGAGGGCACAGGTGTGAATTAAATATAATGGGATGACTATCTAGAAAAACAAAATTAAGAAGTGAGAAAGAATGTCCTGGAAGAAAGGGAAAAAGAGAAATGGAATTAACTGATATAATAGAGGCATGAAAGAGATTTTGCAGTAGAAGGAAAAATGGGGGAAGTAAAGGAGGAGGACATAAACCTTACTTTCCTCAAAATTGGAGCATAGCTGGAGTAACATATACACTGAATGGGGTATAGAAATCTACCTTATATAGGAAAGTAGGAGGGGAAGGAGATAGAGGTGGGGTACTGATAAAAGGGAGGCAGATTGAGGGAGGTAAAAGTCAGAAGCAAAATATCTTTGAAAATGGAAAGGGTGAGAGGAAAAAGAAAGGAGGATAAAGAGGGAGAAATTAGGTTAGAGGAAAATACATACTAATCATAAAAAAAGAAATATAGCAAGTTTCTCTGATAAAGACATGTTTTTCAAATATGTAGAAAACTGAGTCAAATTTAGAGAAAAAAAGATCCATTTTTCAAATGATAAATGGTCAAAGGACATGAAAAAGCAGTTTGCATTTAAAATAATCAAAGCTATCTATTCTCAAATAAAATGCTGTAAATAACTATTAATTAGAGAAATGCAAATGAAAACAACTCTTTGCTACTAAGCTACATGTTAGATTGACTAATATCACAGAAAAAGAAAATAACAAATGTTGGAGGTGTGGGAAAATTAAAACACTAATGCAGTGTTAGTGGAATTGTGAATGGATCCAACTATTTGGAGAGCAATTTGGAACTATACTCAAAGGGCTATAAAACCACAAATATCCTTTGACCAAGCAACACCACTACTATGTCTATATCCCCCAAAAGATTTTTTTTCAAAAGACCTATATGTACAAAAACATTTATAGCAGCTCATTTTGTGATGGCAAAGAATAGGAAATTGAGGGGATATTCCTCCATTGGGGAATGGCTGAACAAATTGTTTATGATTGTGATGGAATGCTATTATGATGTAAAAATAATGAGCAAGAGGCCTTCAGAAAAAAAACAAACAAACAAACAAACTGGGCTTTAAAGAACTGACACAAAATAAACAAGCAGAACCAGGAGAACATTGTACATAATAACAGCAATATTGTATAAAAATCAACTGTGCATAATTTAGCTGTTCTCAGCAATATAATGGTTCTGAAGGGATTGATGAAAGGTGGTATTTGGTGGAGTCTGAATGAATTTTGAAACATACTTTTTAAAAAACTTTATGGGCTTTTTTCTGTGTTTTCTTTCACAGCAAGACTTACATGGAAATGTTTACTACATGACAATATATGTATAACCTGAGTAAGATTGCTTGTCTTCTCAATGGAGGAAGGGAGAGAATTTGGAATTCAAAATTTTTGGGAAAAGAGAATGCCAAATAATTTTATATTTAATTATGGGGAAATACAATATTAAGATATGGAGAAAAAAGAAAGACAAGCATGAAATAAGGGAACAACAACTATTTTTCTATAAGAATTATCTTGGTAAGTGCTTTCAATGTTCTTCAAGTCATTTGCTATTTTTTGTAGCATTTGTGATTGATACTTATTTTTTATAATGAGGGGAATCTTTGAACTATATTACTTCTTATTCCTATATTTCTAGTATTTTCTAGTCTACACTTCTTTTTAAAACATCAACTACACAAATAAATACAGGGTGAAATGCATCCTATTGGTGGATCTCCAAATCAGTATAAACATTATGAAAAGTAATTTGAAATTTTGCAAATAAAGTTGCTAAAATGTCTACATTCTTTGACACTGAGATTTCACTGTTATCTTTTACCATGAGTTATTAGCGGGGAAGATAGGTCCCTTACATGCAAAAATATTTATAGGACTATTTCTCTAGTAGCAAATTACTGAAAATAAACTAGATGTACATCATTTGAGTAATGATTAAATGAATCATTGTATGTCAATATAAGAGAATATCCCGCAATAAGAAATAATGAAAAAGGAGAATTTTAAATATAAAAAATACAAAAGACTTACATAACATCATGCAAAATGAAGAAAGCAGAACCAAGAAAGCAATATACACAATGATTTCAACAATGTAAACAAAACAGCCAAAAAACTGAAAATAGTCAAAAATGAATATTGTGAAAATATAAATGGGGTTGGTGTAAAAGACAAAAATATGTGAAGATACCCCATCCTATTCCTTTGCAGAGGCAAAATGTGATAAGGCATGAAATACTGCATAATATCCTTTCTCCCTATGTACTCATAAGTTTGCAAAATTTTCTCCTTATTCTATTGTTGTTTTTAGAAAATTCATAGCTTTCTGGGAGAAGAAAATGCAGGGATACAAGGGGAAATTTAGGGAAAGGCAAATCAAAATATATCAATTAAAGTTTATTTTAAAATATAATAACCAGAAAATCAACAAACAAATTGAAACAATACTTTCAGAAAGATTTAAAAATACTAAATTTCATCATCACTTACATGTAGCAATAATAAGAACCAATAGGAAATAACAGAAATTTCATTAAAATAATTAGAAAATAAATATAATTATACATACTTAAGAAATATAAATATAGCATAATAATAATTTGAAGAAATAATGAATTAAAACCATTTTGTACAGCAATTTGGAGCTATGTCCAAAAGGACTTTAAAACTATATATACTTTTTGATCTAGCAATACTACTACTATGATTGTATCCCAAAAACATAATTTAAAAAGGGAAAAAGACTGGCATGTACAAAAATATTTATAACACCTCTCTTTTTGGTGACAAATTAGAAACTGAAGGAATACCCATAAATTGGAGTATGGTTGAACAAGTTGTGGTATGTGAATGTAATAAAATGTTATTGTTCTATAAGAAATGATGAGCATGTTGATTTTAGAAAGTTCTGGAAAGACATAAACTGATGCTGAATGAAGTGAGCAGAACTGGGAGAACATTGTATAGAGTAACAGTAGCATTGTTGATTATCAACTGTCCTAGACTTAACTCTTTTCAGCATTATAGTGATCTCCAAGACAATTCCAAGGGACTCATGATTGAAAATGCCAACCACATCCAGAGAAAGAACTATGGAGTCTGAATGCAGAATGAACCATACTATTTTCACTGTGTTTATATGCATGTATGTGTGTGTATGTGTGTATGTGTGTGTATGTTTCTCAGTTTTTCTCTTTTCTTCTGAATCTTTTACAACATGACTGATGGAGAAATAAATTTAACATGTACAATCTATATCAGATTGCTTGCTATCTTGAAGGGAGGGGAGAGAAGGAAGGGATAGAGAATAATTTGGAGCTCAAAATCATACAAAAATGAAAGTTGAAAACGATCTATACATGTAGGAAAAATAAAGTGCCATTAAATAATGAAAAATAAAAATGAGAGAAGATGAAAATAATGATAAAATAAATATTTTTTTAAAAGAAAAAGAAGTAAATAGATAATTGTTAGGTTGTTCACTGTTCATAACTGGGTCATGCCATATTGTAAAATGATGATACTTCTAAATTAATTTCTATATTTCATACTATATTGGTGAAATTCCCAAAGGTTGCTTTTGTTAAGAATAATAAAATTATTTTGAAGGAAAAATATCTAGAAGTTTAGTAGTCTATAACAACTTTTTACAAAGGAGGAATGAAGGGAGAGTAATTATTCCAGATTTCCATTTACACATCAATCAGAAGTATTTTTTATTTTAAAAAATCAGGGAACATAAGTCATTGGAACAGATTATATAAGTAGAAATGAGAAGTAGTCAAACTCAATAATCAGTATTTAATGAATCAAAAAAATATAAACTAGTTGAGGAAGCAGTTCTTATTTTATAAGAACTCGAGAAAATTGTAAAGCAAAAACATTTGATTCAAATGTCTTTCATAAGGCATTGAAAGCCAAGACACAAGGAACTTATACAAATATAAGACTAGTAGCTGACTCCAAATATGTAAGTGATAAAATTTATGAAGAATGATTTCTTAATTTCTAATAATTAGAGATGGTTCAAAACAACCTTGAGATGTCATCTCACGCCTGAGAAACTGGTAAAGAAGATAAAAGAGAAACAATCAATATGTTTTTGTTATAGAAATATAGGCAAAGTACACTAAAATAATATTGGTAGAACTGTTCATTAGTCCTTACCTTCTCTAAAGTACTCATTTAAAAATCTCACTTGAATAATGTATTTTTTTAAAATCTGAGAACCAGAAAAGAATTTTTAAAAATTCATCTCTCTTCTTTAAAAAGGGAGGAGACAATTTTTGTGGAACATGGCATATACTGTTACATAGAGATTATCTGTAAATTATTGAACTTTCTGAAAGTCATAATCAAAGAAAGAACCTAGATCTTTTAAAAAAATAATTTAAGTAATTTCCAAGGAAAACTTCTCTGATATTCTAGACCCAGAGTTTAAAAAAGAAATTGAAAGTATCCACCAACCACCTTATTAAATAGATTCGAAAATGAAACCTCCCTGGAATAGTACAGCCAAATTCCACAGCTCCTAAATCAAATAGAAATATGTATGTATATATACATATACATACATATTTCTATTTGATTTTATATATTTGATTTTATATATATGCATTAAGCAACCAGGAAGAAAATATTCAAATACCATAACATGGAGCCATGGTCAGGATTACACAAGATTTAACAGCTACCATATTGAAGGAGCAGAGGACCTGGAATGTGTTATTCCACAAGGCAAAAGAGCTAAAATTGCAAGAAAAAAATGAGAAAAGAAATGAGAGAGTCGGCAGTTTGGAAAAAAAGGAAGGAAAAATTGTCTGAAGAAAACAACTCCTTAAACAGCAGAATAAACCAAATGGAAAAAGAAATACACAAATAACTGAAGAAAATCACATTAAAAACTATAACAGAGTAAATGGAACCTAAAAACTTGTGAGATAGCAAGAATCAGTCAAATAAACTAAGAATTAAAAAAAATGTGAAATATTTCATTGGCAAAACAATGGACTTGGAAAATAGATCTAGAAGACACAATCTAAAAATTATTGGCCTCCCTGAAGACCATGACCAAAAAAAGACCTTAGATGGCACTCTATGAGAGGTCATCACGGAATACTTCCCTGATCAAGGGTAAAATAATGAAGTGACAACCATATTAAATGTATATGCACCAAATGGCAAAGCAAGCAAATTCCTAGAAAAGATTTTAAGTGAGTTACATGAAGAAATAGACAGCAAAACTATTCTAGTAGGGGACCTCTAACTTCCCCTCTCAGAATCAAAAAAATCTAACTATAAAATAAACAAGGAAGAAACTAGGGAGGATAACAGGATTCTAGAAAAACTGGATATGATAGTCCTTTGGAGAACATTGAATAGGGAAAAAAAGGAATACACCTTTTTCTCAGCAGTACATGACACCTACATAAAAATTGACCATGTATTAGGGCATTAAAAATATCCCAATCAAATGCAGAAAGGCAGAAATAGAAAATGTCTCCTTTTTAGATCACAATGAAATAAAAATTATGTTCAATAAAGGGCCAAGAAAAGAAAGATTGGAATTTAAATAATCTAATTTGAAGGAATGAGTTTGCCTAACAAGAAATGATGGAAGCAATCTAATTTCATCCAAAGAAATCATAGTAATGATATAACATACCAAAACCTATGGGATGCAGCCAAAGAAGTTCTTAGGGGAAAATTTATATCTCCAAATACCTACATAAATAGAGAAAGAGGAAATCAATGAATTAGGCATGCAACTAAAAAAGCTAGAAAAACAACAAATTAAAAAACCTCAATTAAATATCATGTTAAAAATTCTGAAACTCAAAGGAGAGATTAATAAAATTGAAACTAAAAAACTATTGAACTAATAAATAAAACTGAGCTGATTTTATGAAAAAAAATAATAAATTAGATAAACTTTTGGTCAATTTGATCAGAAAAAGGAATGAAAAAAAATCACCAGCATCAAAAATGAAAGGGGTGAAGTTACCACCAATGAAAAATAAATTAAATCAATAATTAGGAAGCATTTTGCCCAACTCTATGGCAGCAAAACTAACAGTCTAAACAAAATGGATGAATATTTACAAAAATACAAACTGTCCAGATTAACAGAAGAGGAAATAAAATACTTAAATAGTCCCATTTTTAAAAAAAGAAATTGAGCAAGTCATTAATGAACTCCCTAAGGAAAAATCTCCAGGACCAGATGGATTCACAAGTGAGTTCTACCAAACATTTAAAAAATGATTAATTCCAATACTATGTAAACTATTTGGAAAAATAGGTAAAAAAGAATGCTGCCAAATTCCTTCTATGCCAAAAAAATATGGCTTCAATATCTAATCCAGTCAGGGTCAAAACAGAGAAAGAAAATTACAGACCAAAATTCCTAATGAACATTGATGTAAAAATTTTAAATAAAATCTTAGCAAAGAGATTACAGCAACTTATCAGTAGGATAATATAATATGACCAAGTGGGATTTATATTAGGAATGCAGGACTGGTTCAATATGAGGAAGACTATTATCATAATTGACCATATCAGCAACAAACCCAACAAAAAAAATATGATAATCTAAATAGATGCAGAAATTTTTTTGACAAAATACAGCACCCATTGATATTAAAAACATTAGAGAACATAGGGACAAAGGGAACTTTTCTTACAATAATAAACAGTATCTATCTAAAACCTTCAGGAAGCATTACTTGTAATGGAGAGAAGCTGGACACATTCCCAATAAGATTAGGGTGAAAGAAGGAAGCTCATTATCACCAATATAATTCAACATTGTACTGGAAATGTTGGCTTTAGCAGTAAGAAAACAAAAAAAGGAATTAAAGGAATTAGAATAGGTAATGAGGAAATAAAACTCAGTCTTTGCAAATCATATGATGACATACTGAGAGAATCTTAGAAAATCATCCAAAAATTTACTAGAAACAATTCACAGCTTTAACAGTGTTGCAGAACACAAAATAAATCCACACAAATCATCGGCATTTCTATATATTTCTGACAAAGCCCATCAACAAGAAATAGAAAGAGAAATTTCATTTAAAATTACTGTAGACAAAATAAAATACTTGGGGCTCTACCTGCCAAGACAAATCCAAGAACTATGTGAACACAATTACAAAACATTTCTCACACAAATAAAATCACATGCAAATAATTAAAAAATATATCATTTGCTTATGGGTATGCTGAGCTAATATGACAAAAATGACAATTCTGCCTAAATTGCTCTACTTGTTCAGTGCCATACCTAACTGCCCAAATGGGATAATTTGCCTATCAGATCTTTGGAGAAGGGAGGAATATATGACCACAGAAGAACTAGAGAACATTATGAAAAGCAAAAATGGACAATTTTCATTATATTAAAAATGTTTGCATAAACAAAACCAACAGAAACAAGATTAAAAGGGAAGTACAAAGCTGGGAAAAAATCTTTACCACCAGTATTTCTGATAAAAAAAATCTCATTTCTAAAATATATAAAGAAACTGTGTCAAATTTATAAGGAAACAAGTCATTTCCCAATTCATAAATGGTCAAAGAGTATGCACAGACAATTTTCAGATGACGAAATTAAAGCCATTTATAGGTATATGAAAAAATGCTTTAAATCACTACTAATTAGAGAAATGCAAATTACAACAACTCTGAGGTACTACCTCACCCCTATCAGATTGGCTAAGATGACAGGAAAAAATAATGATAAATGTTGGATGGGATGTGGGAAAACTGGGACACTAATGCATTGTTGGTGGGGTTGTAAAATGATCCAACCATTCTGGAGAACAATCTGGAACTATGCTCAAAGAGTTATAAAACTGTGCATACCCTTTGATTCAGCGGTGACATTACTGAATCTGTATCCCAAGGATAACATAAAGGGAAAGGAAGCATATGCGCAAAAATGTTTGCAGCAGCTCTTTTTGTGGTAGCAAAGAATTGGAAAAAGAGTGAATGTCCATCAATTGGGGAATCATTGAACAAGTTTTGGTACATGAAGATAATGGAATATTATTGTTCTATAAAAAATGATGAACAAGCTGATTATAGAAGGGCCTGGAAAGATTTACATGAACTGATGCAGAACAAAACAAGCAGAACCAGAAATGCACTGTACACAATAACAGCAAGAGTGTGTGATGATCAACTATGAAAGAGTTGGTTCTCAGTGGTTCAGTGATCCAAAGTAATCCATATAGACTTGGGACAGAAAATGTCATGTGCATCCTGAAAAAAGAACTAAGTAGACTGAATGTAAATCAACACATGCTATGTTCACTTCTTTTTTCTGTTTTTTTTTTTTGTTGTTTTGTTTCCCATGGTTTTTCCCTTTTGCTCTGATTTTTCTCTCCCAACATGATTCATAAAACAATATGTATTAAAAATAAATAAACTTGTTACAATAAAAATGGACTTTAAATGTCAAACAGAGTATTCTGTATTTGCACACGGAGTCAGTTAGAGATGCACTGGAATAATGCTATGCATCTGCATGACAACCCCAAAGACAATTGGATATAGGGTGGAAAAATCCCATACATCAACTGGTTATATATGATTATATAATATAAATAAAATATTGTGGCTTTTTATAAAATTTCCTCCCTTAATCAACTGAAAATATCCACTTTTGTTTAGTTTCTAGACAGATTCATTAGAAAACATCTTCCTCTTTTTGTTGTTGAAGCTTTTTCTGGCCTTTGAACTCAAGTACAATATCATTGTACTGTCTGTTGTTTAGCACTAGAAAATGGAATTCACTGGTAAACATCCATCATCCACCATGACTATCATCACCTGCCAGAATATAAAAATTCCATCAACCTTGACAACTTTTTTTCCTTTTTATTTAACAAGAAAATACAAGTTTTTTTCCCTTTCTTGAGTTAATATAAATCGAGTAGTATGACTATTTCATATTATTATTAGACTATTAGTAATACATTATATTCATCTTGTTTTTTCCTTCAGGGCACATTGAATTAAAACTACATTAATTTGCCCTAACATTTTTGGATCTTTATAAATTACAAAATTGGGGCAGCTAGGTGGTGCAGTAGACAGAGCACCAACCCTGAAGTCAGGAGGACCTGAGTTCAAATCTGGTCTCAGACACCTAACATTCCCTAGCTGTGTGACCCTGGGCAAGTCATTTAACTTCAATTGCCTCAGCAAAAAGCAAAAAAAATAAAAATAAATTACAAATTTTTTTGACATTTTTATTACCTACAATTCAACAAATTGGGTAAGGAGATTAATTCAGACTACAAAACAATGTCATTCTATCCACAATTTCCTATTTTTGGAATACCTAGCCAAAAATGGAGCATAAATAACTGTCAAGGTAAATGTAAAAATACCACTATGAACATAATTATAGCTT
The DNA here is from genome assembly GCA_023553655.1 of Myrmecobius fasciatus. Taxonomy (NCBI): domain Eukaryota; kingdom Metazoa; phylum Chordata; class Mammalia; order Dasyuromorphia; family Myrmecobiidae; genus Myrmecobius; species Myrmecobius fasciatus. The sequence goes on along the minus strand of JAJPUD010007622.1, from coordinate 8,035 downwards.
ATATACCAACATCTGTTTCAGAGAATGAAGAGGTAAAGAAAAACTATGAACTCTGTAAGACTACATGTGAAATCAATACATATTTCAAGACTTAGTGACTTCAATGAAAAGTATAGAACAGGCAATAATGAAGAAAAGTGTATTGGAAAATATGGATCAGGACTAAGTAATGAGAGAGTTCAAAGATTTGCAGACTACAAAGAAACCTCATAGTTATACCTTATGAATATTTTCTTTGAAAAAACTCAGAAGGTACTGGATGTTGTGAGCACTAAATAACTTCACAAAATTAAATAGATTATTTTGAATAGGAAAAGACCTGCACTAATTTTGAAATAATTTCTGAGCCTTATGATTATATACAATAAAAGCAAGTATTTATTAGATTAAAAACTAAAATAATGGCACAAAACCAGAGAAAAGAATAAAAGCTTTAAAAATATATGGTATTCAACTAATACATTTGCTACCTTGCCCATTTAAACAAGTTATCAATCAGGAAAAAGACATATGGATGAGAAAATGATCTTAACACTGATGACAATAATTTCATAAGAAGGTAAGACAACATAAATTAGTTGGCAAAATGAAAATACAAAAAATCTAAAAAACAACAAAGATTTCTTATGTTCTGAGCAGAGAAATATGTCAGTAAAGGATTTTAATAATTTAAACATAAACTTATTTGTAAGAAATTAATAAATGAATGCAAAAAAGTCTTCCCTATTTTCTAGGCATTATGCTAAATGCTGTGATACAAATACAAGCTAGCAAGACAGTTTCTGCCCTCAAATAGTTTACATTTGAATGGAATAAGGCAAAACATTACTATTGTGAACTACAAATGAGGTAGGAAGGGTAAAGATGGTGAAGAGTAAAGATGATGACATGGTTTGAAAATGGCCAGAAAGTGATATGGAAGCCACATGTGGAGTAAGATATGGCTTCATCTTTTAGAGCTTGACTCCCAGTGTCAGAGCTCTATGATTTGTTGAGAGAAGTCTGGAAAGTATGATGAAGGTGAAAGGAATTCAGGCAACATGATTTTAAAATGACTAGGAATAATCCTACAGGAAAAAAATTGTGAAATATTATAAACTGTATTGTCTAACAAAACAAAAGCAATGAAAGATAAAACAATTTTTAAAAGAGTTTAATGAGTAACTCAACAAAATCAAGTCAACCTGAGAGCATTTATGGGTGAAAGGAGAATAATAACCAGACAAAAGATTGAAATATCTGCAAATATGATTATAACAAAACTTTTCTTTTTATTAAACCATCATGAAACAAGTGTAATCACACTTGGCTCTCATTAAAATCCTAAGTGTTGTTGTAAATGAAACAGAAACATTTCTGAAAAGAAAGAAGTGTAAAGCATCTACATAAGAACAAATGTAAACAAAGAATATCTGTCCTAGAGGCAAGGCAAATTTGAAATCAAGGACTCATTTGTAAAAGACATCTTAAGAAAAAGGAAGATACCAAAGCAAAAGTGACCAGAAGCACACGAATGGTTAATCTTCTGCCCAGGGTTTATTGTGGCTATAAGGCAAGCTTGTCCTACATGCCCAATAGTATGAAGAGGCTGAAAACACTGGATAATGTTTCTCTGACAGTCAGGTGAAAAGGCAAGGACAAGATACTCTTAATTCAAGAAAAAGATTGAAGGACAAAAAGACCAAGAAAAAAAGTTCTAGACATAAATATAGCTCCCAAGTACATAAACCAACAACAAAACTCATAAAAATTAAAGCAAAATTAGTAAAAATTTAAAGAAAAGCCATAGTATATTGAATAAATATACCATGAATGGAGATGAAGAAATGTCCAGTGGAAAGAAGAAATTATTCATCATTAGCAAGAAATTCCACAGTCATTTAAAAGTCAAATAAAACAACACTTTTAAAAGAAAGTTAAACTATCAACAAGCATGTTAGAAAATATTGTCATTTCTATCTAGCAATAACTAAATAATGAGGGGCGAATTGAAAAGGAAAGCACATTTAAAATAAGAAAAGGGATGGGAAATTTGGGTGAATGTGCTAAAGAACCCTCTATATATAATAACAATGACAAAATACTCTTTAAATAAATAATTAAGTAATCAGAGTTATACTCCCTGCTCATGGTTGGATCTCATAAAGTAACTAAAAATACTGATACTAACTCTAACAAAAAAATTTGTACAGCCAAACAAAATAACAAAATTGATTTGGAGAAATAAAACTAATAAAATAATCTCAAGGAAAAAAATTTAAAAAGAAGAAAATGGGGTAGGGTACTTTTTTAATTCAAAGTATAAAGAAGTCATCATAAAAATACTTTGGGCACAACTTTAAAAATTAAAAAATAGATTGGTGATTGAAACTATGTAAGCAAAACTTAGAAATAATCAAACTTGGTAGCCAAGTGTTCTATATACCTAGGAATACAAAATGTTTAAGGAAGAATTTCTAGAAGTCTTGGAAAAAGTTAAAAGAAATTTGGCTTAAAATTGTCTTAGATTGGTCTCAACATTTTACATCACAGTACATTTTATATAAGTATAAATATAAAGAAACCAATCAGAAAAAAGAAATGGATGAAAATGAAATACAAATTTCTCAGATATATACAAGAGAAGATTTTTAATCAAATCATGAACAAAGATACTGCAAAAGAAAGGGGAGATAATATTAATTACATGAAAATGAAAAACTTTGGACAAAACAAACTTAATTTATCTAGATTAAGAATAGCAACTGTCAAATAAGAAAAGTTTTTGTTTGTTTTTTTCCTTGTTTTTTTAACTAAAATATCTCTAGGCCAAGACAGCAGAGTAAAGCCAAGAAGCTTCTCAAGCTCTCTAAATTTCCCTTGAAAACCACATAAAACCATTTGAGCAGAGTCTCATGGAATGAATCCACTCTCCAGTTCAATAGAGATTGGAAAAACTTCAAGAAAGATCAGTCTCACTAGAGGGAAAAGAGTATTCAGCCCAACTCAGACAAATTCTGGGAAAGCCAATGAAAGGGTCTTAATCACAGCAAATCAACAACTGAGGCCCTCAGTTCTGGATCAAAAAAGGAACAAATCAGTGCAGCAGCCTCCAATCCCAGCTCAGAATGCAAACTCTGAGAAACCTGGTGGTTTACTGAAAAGAGCAAGCAAAACTACCTCCTGCAACCACAAGGGGCCTCTGTGCTCAAAGCTACACAGAAAGCTTGGGGTAACAATTCCTTTATCCCAGGAGTACAGTATGACCATAAAAGTTTTAAAAAACAGGAAATACAAAAAGCAAAAGAAAGAAAATGAGCAAGAAATAGAAAAGTACCTTGACTACAGAAAGCTACTCTGATAACAGGGGAGACCAAAATACTAAATCAGATGAGGACAAAATGTCCACAGAGGAAATTTCAAAGAGTGATATGATTTGGTCTCAAGTCCAAAGAGGCTTCCTGGAAGAGCTCATAAAAAGACTTCAAAAGGCAAAGAAGAAAGTAGAAGAAAAAATGAAAAAAATGAGAGGTATGCAAGAGAAAGTTAACAACTTGGAAAAGGAAGGAAAAAATTACTGAAGAAAATAACATCTTAAAAAATATAATTGGCCAAATAATAAAATTCCACTAAAGAGAATAACACTTCCAAAAGTAAACTTGACTAAATGGGAAAAGAGATACAAAAGCTAAGAAAATCACACATTAAAAAAGAATGAAACAAATGGAAGCTAATAACTCTATGAGACAGTAAGAATCAATCAAACAAGCTGTGAAAAAATGAAAAAAAATGAAAGAAAATGTGGAATACCTCATTGGAAAAAATCAGCTGACCTGGACAATGGTTCCAGAAAAGACAATTTAAAAATTATTGGCCTATCTGAAGACCATGACCAAATTAAGAGCCTGGATGGCATTCTTCAAGAGATCAGCAAAGAAAACTGCCCCAATATTCTATAAAAAGAGGGGGAAATACTCATTGCAAAAATGTTTGTGGCAGCCCTTTTTGTAGTGGCAAGAAACTGGAAACTGAATGGATGCCCATCAATTAGGGAATTGCTGAATAAATTATGGTATATGATGTTATGGAATATTATTTTTCTATAAGAAATGACCAACAAGATGATTTCAGAGAGGCATGGAGAGACCTACATGAACTGATGCTAAGTGAAATGAGCAGAACCAGGAGATCATTATACACAGCAATAAGACTTTACAACGATCAATTCTGATGGACATGGTTCTCTTCAACAAAGATGTGATTCAAACCAATTCCTATTGTTCAGCGATAAAGATATTCACATACATCCAGAGAGAGGCCTGTGAGAACTGAGTGTGGACCACAACATTTTAATTCTTTCTGTGAATATTTTCTTACATTTTGTTTTCCTTCTTAGGTTGTTTTTTTTTCTTTCTAGATCTGATTTTTCTTGTGCAGTAAGATAACTATATAGATATGTATACATATATAGGATTTGTCATATAATTTAACGTATCATCTAGGGGTGGGGTGAGGGAAGAAGGGGAAAATTTTAAAAAAATTTAAAAAATAATCAATCAATCACCTCTAGAAAGAGATTTCACAAGGAAAACTCCAAGGAATATTGTTGCAAAACTCCAGACCCACAATCTTAAGGGAAAAATACTGCAAGCTGCCAGACAAAATAAATTCAAATATCAAGAAGCAATAATTAGGATTATCCAGGATCTGGCAGCTTCTATAATAAAGGATTGGAGGACTTGGAATACCATATTCTGGAAGGCAAAGTATCTAGGGTTACAATCAAAAGTTAACTACCCAGTGAGACTCAGCATCATCTTTCAGGGGAGGCTTTGGAGCTTCAATGAATAAATGACTTTCAAACATTTCTACTGAAAAAAAAAACAACTAAACAGAAATTTTTATCTACAAACACAGGACTTAAGAGAAGTCTAGAAAGATAAATGGGGGGAAATATCTATTATTTAAAGATTAAATCATACACATCCCTACATGGGAAAATGATAACTGTATCTGTTATTGGGACAGTTAATGGATATTGATGTGATGATATCAAAGAAAAAAACTTAAAGGTGTTGAAAAATGTCTGGACTGGAAAAAGAATAAAGGGGAGGTATAATGGGACAATTGGATCACACCAAGATGATCAAAAGACTTAATACAATTGACGGAAAAAAAGGGAGGAGGATGAACATTGTCTGATCTCATCAGTTTTGGCTCCAAGAGAAAATAACCTGATCATTCAGTTGTGTACAGAAATTTACATAACTCTATAAAGAAATAGGAGGAGAAAGAAGAAAGAAAAGACAGAGGCTGGACAGAATGAAGGGCAGGAAACACTGGGGAAAATGGTAAGAGAAGGGGCGGAGGAGAAGTGATAGAAGATAAGGTAGTGGGTAGAGTGGGTTAAAAATAACACTACTAAGAGAAGGGGGGATGAGAGAAAATAAGATAGTGGGTAAGTTGGGTAAAAAAGCATTAATAAGGAAAGAATGGAAAAAGAAGACAAAGGTATATACAGGTACAAAAATAGGATGGAGATAAATACATAGCTAGTAATCAAAACTGAATGTGAATGGGATGAATTCACCCATAAAACAGAAGCAAATAGCAGAGTGTATTTAAAAAATAGGATCCTACAATATGTAATTTACAAGAAACATATTTGAAACAGAGAGACAAATAAAGAGTAAAGGTAAAAAGCCTGGACCTGAATTTATTACGCTTCAGCTAAAAAAAAAAGCAGAAGTAGCAATTCTGATATCAAATTAAGCACAAGTACAAATAGATCTTATTAGAAGAGATAAGGAGGAAAAGTACTTTTGTATGAAGTGTATCATGAAAAATGAAGTAGTAAGGATATTAAATATATATGTATCAAGTGGTAGAGCAGGCAAATTTCTAGAGAGGATTTTTAGCCAGTTATAGGAAGAAAAGGACAGGAAAGCTATACTAACAGGGGACTTTAACCTTCCCCTCTCAGAATCAGACAAATCTAACCATAAAATAAATAAGAAAAAAAACTAGGGAGGTTAATATAATGCTAGAAAACCTAGGTATGACAGATCTCTAGAGAAAAATAAAGAGGGAAAGAAAGGAATACACATTTTTCTTGGCATTACATGGGACCTACACAAAAATTGACCATGTATTAGGACATAAAACCTCATAATCAAATGCAGAAAGACAGAAACAGTAAGTGCTTCCTTTGCAGACTACAATGCACTAAAAATTATGTTCCTTAAAGGGGCAGGGAAAGATAAACTAAAAATCAATCAGAAATTAAATATAATTCTAAAAAATGAATCCAACAACAAAATACAGAAACAATTCCTAATTTATTCCAAGAAAATGACAATATTGGGATGAGATACCAAAACCTACAAGATGCAATCAAAGCAGTTCTTAGGGAAAATTTTATATCTTTAAATAGCCACATAGATAAAATAGAGAAAGAGGACATCAATGAATTGGGCATGCAACTAAAAAAGCTAGAAAAGAAACAAATTAAAAAATGGGATTTATACCAGAAATGCAGGGCTGGTTCAATATGAAGAAAACTATTAACATAATCAACTTTATCATGAAATGATAATGAAATCAATAGAAACAATATGATAATCTCAATAGATGAAGAAAAACCTTTTGACAAAATACAGCACCAATTGTTATTAAAAACAACAGAGAGCATAGGACTTAACGGAGCTTTCCTTAAAATATGAAGCACTAACTATCTAAAACCAACAGCAAACATTATTTGTAAGTAGAGAAGCTGGACACATTCCTAATAAGATCAGGAGTGAAACAAGGATGCCCATTATCACTACTATCATTAAACATTGTACTCAAAATGTTGGCTTTAGCAATAAGAAAAGAAAAAGAAATTAAAGGAATTAGAATAGGCAATGAGGAAACAAAATATCACTCTTTGCAAATTATATGATAATATGTTTAGAAAATCTTAGAAAATTATCCAAAAACCAATTGGAAATAATTTGTAGCTTTAGCAAAGTTGCAGTATATAAAATAACCCACACAAATCATCAGCATTTCTATATACTACTGACAAAGTCCACCAGCAAAAGACAGAAAAAGAAATTGCATTTAAAATAATTGTAGAAAAAAATAAAATATCCGGGTTTCTACCTGCCAAGACAAACCCAAGAAGTATATGAACACAATTACAAAACACTTCTCACACAAATAAAATCAGATGTAAACAATTGGAGAAATATCAATTGCTCATGAGTATGCTGACTTAATATAATAAAAATGACAGTTCTACCTAAACTGATCTACTTGTTCAATGACTTAATAATGAAACTGTCCCAAAGTTATTTTTTTTCTAGAACTAGAAAAAAATAACAAAATTCATCTGAAAGGTAAGAATATCAACGGAATTAATAAAAAATAAATACAAACAATTGTGGTTTAGCCATAACAGACCTAAAACTATATTATAAAGCAGCAGATATCAAAACCATTGTGTACTGGCTAACAAAGAGAGTGGTGGATCAGTGGAATAGATTAGATACGCACAACAAAATAATCAAGGCCTAGAGTATTCTAGTATTTGATAACCACCCCCACCCAAATGTAGTTTCAGGAAAAAAAATCACTATTTGACAAAAATTGCTGAGAAAACTGGAAAATAATACATCAGAAACTCATCATAGACCTGTATTTCACACTCCAAACCAAAGTAAGGTCAAAATGGATATGTGATTTGGGCATAAAGGATGATATCATAAAAATATTAAGAGAGCAAGCTGTGTGTATTAGAAATGCTAGCCTTGGCAATAAGACAAGAAAAAGAGATTAAAGGAATTAGAGTAGGTCATGAGGAAACCAAATTATCACTCTTTGCAGATGATATGATGGTCTACTTAGAGAACCCTAGAGAATCAACTAAAAAACTATTAGAATTTATCCACAACTTTAGCAAAGTTGCAGGATACAAAATAAATCCACATAAATCATCAGCATTTTTATACATCACCAACAAAATGCAACAGCAAGAGATACAAAGAGAAATTCCATTCAAAATAACTATCGA
>JAJPUD010007621.1:38408-104274 GCA_023553655.1 Myrmecobius fasciatus | reverse complement strand
TTTTTTTTTTTTTTTTTACCCTGGAAGTAATAAAGAGCCAGTGGTGTTTATTGAATGGATTTGGGATGAAAGTGAGAGATGATCAGATCTGCAATTTAGAAAGATAATTAATAATCAATTGATTAGCCAGTGTATGCATGAGTGTGCTCATCTAGGACAGTCTGAGTTAGGTGATAGTGTTTGGCTCCATAACCGAAAGTGAAAAAGAGAAGGGTCAGGTCTTCTTTAGAAAATTTTATAAAGTTTTTAATGATTAAAGGACTGCAGAACTAGAGGAAGAAACCATGAAATGATACACATCTTACAGATAAATATACTAATACTTAGGAAAGTTAATTGAATCATCTAGGATCACATAGACAATATCAGAGTATGGATTTTAACCAGGTTATTTTAATTATACAGCCAGTATTTTTTTTACTCCCCTTCTCTGCCTCAAATCCACTGAAATGTCCAGCAAAAAACCTTGCATTTGAAGTCACTTAACCTCCTGACCTTCATTTCCTCATTTGTAAAAATAAGGATATTAGAAGTTCTGTTAAGCTAAAAAAAAACTATGATTTCAGGACATCTTTTCAATACGTTCTCTCAGAGATACTGAATGCTTTGTAAACCATGGATTCTGAGGAATGGGTAAGTCAAAGGAAGACACATGGATAGGTTCTAGTAGATTACAGTATATTATTAACACTGTTCAATGTTCATAAAGTAGTATAAACAATATCTTTAAATGTAAGAAATATGCTTGAAAAAGGAGGTGGGCCAGTTGTATGTATATACAAAATGAGGACAGATACAAAGTGAAAGGGTTTTCCACAGGTTTCTATAAAATGTAAAGAGATCAAAAGGGCTAGGTAGTGAAGTAGATGGAGCACTGGCCCTGGAGGCAGAGTACCTGAGTCCAAATCTGGCCTCACATGCTAGATGGGTGATCCTAGACAAGTCATTTACTCTAATTGCCTCACAAAAAAAAAATAAATAAATAAATAAAAAGGAAGACTTGCCCCTCACCATCACCATCATCAGCATATCAAGTACATACTTTTTGGAGGACCTATGGAAGACCACAGATAGAAATGGCACAAGATGAGAAAGCAGGGTTGGGTTATAGTTCTGTTGAAGTATTAAAGGATCAAAATAAACCTGACATTTGGGGACATAAAATATGGCTACACCTTTTATAGCAGTAATTGGAAGAAATACAATAGGATTAAACTGCTGGGAATAGTGTGTTTGGGGGCAGGGGAATGGGAGCAATGGAACAAGCCAAATATCAGAAAATGTGTTTGGAGAGAGGGATGGGGGGGGGGAGAGGGAGAGAAGGGGGGAGAGAGAGAGAATTTGTGATTTTTTTTAGACCTAAAAAGTTTTGAATGAATGGTTTTCATTATTATACCTTATCCTAAGGGAGAAGAAATAAAAGGAGGAAAATAGAAAAAAGGGAAGAAAAAAAAAAGAGGCTAGCACTTTGCTTCTCCTTTTAGCACAGAAAAAGGCTAAAATAAATGTGGATAGTGATAGGTTTGTTGATAACCAGCCTCTGAACAACTTGGACTCACAGGTTGGTTCATCAGAATGATACATAGATGACATAGGGAGCTTCAGAATTCAAACATCACTAACGGCAAATAATGTATTCAAATATACGCACAGAGATCTACCACTATGCGAGTGTGAATCATCAAATCGTCAAAAGGAATATGCCTGCCTCTTTCCCTCTCTCTTTTTTCTCCTCCCCCTCTCTCTCCCTCTTCTACTCCGTCTTTCCCTCCTCATTCCCCTCTCTCTTCTTTTTCTCCCTCCTCTCTCCCTCTTCTACTCCTTTCTCTTCCCATCCTTCCTTCTCTTTTTCTCCCTCCCCTTCTCTCTTTCTCTTCTACTCCTTTTTTCCCTTCCCAGTTCTCCCCTCTCTCTTTTTCTCCTCCTCTCCCTCTCCTTCTTCTATTCCCTCCTTCCCTTTCCTACTCATCTCCTTTTCTCCATCCCCCTTTCTCTTTGTTTTTTAGCTCATCTCTTCCATTTCCTTTTCCCTTTTCTCATCTTATCTCCTCTCTCCTTTTCCTATTTTCTCTTCCTCGTTATCACTCCTTCTTCTCACTTCCCTCATTCTGCTACCCTCTCTTTTTTTTCTCTCCCTCATTCTTTTTTTTTTTTTGCTTTTTGCTGAGGCAATTGGGGTTAAGTGACTTGCTTAGTGCAGGTCACACAGCTAGGAAGTGTCTGAGACCAGATTTGAACTCAGGTCCTCCTGACTTCAGGGCTGGTGCTCTAACCACTGCGCCACCTAGCTGCCCCGCTTTATTTTTTTTTCTTTGGATCATCTTCTCCAACACAGCTCAGAAATCACAGGGCTGCCAGCAAGACTATGACATTAATCAAAGATACCTCAAAAATCCATAACTAGGAGTCTTCAAATTATATATGTCAAATTTCCTCTCTTCTTTACTAATTATATTAATTGTCTTATAGCCAGGGAGACGTATGTCACATGAATAGAGTTGCCAATCACTTGGGTAGAAGATTTCAGGTTCCAGCATCCAGAAGCTTCTTCCCCATAGGTCTATCATAATTCAGCATACCTCTTTAAGATCTTACATTACTCATTCTAATACTATTTATTGTTTCTTTGAGGCAACTTGCTACTTAAGAAAAAGAAACAAGACAAAAAATATTAGTGGAGAGGAGAGATAAATCTAGAGCAATGTTGGTCTGAATGGAAAATAAGGGGCAGATAAGGAGCAGGATGGGATAGATTTAATGTATGGGTAAAAGCTAAATAGGTAAAAAAGAGAGATAATGGGGGCATCCTGACCCAAGGTAAAGAAATAGGAAAACTCACACATAGTCAATAAATAGTGATTAGAGCCATTTCACTGAGAGGGATTATCTTTATTATTTTTATATAATATTTTGTTGATATTTTATCATTTTTTAAATATTTTTAGCATATTTATTTGTTAAAAATTCTGAACTTAACAGACCTAACTAAAATGACTGTTTTTACTCCAAAGTCAAACAAAGCAATGGCACTTGCCTGTATTGCATAGAGTTTATTATTCCTTTTAATTACGCAATAACTCCAAAATGTAGTTTAAAGATATCAGAGTAGAAAGTGAACTAAGAAGGTATAAGAGATAAGTCTGTCTGTATGCAGTACTTTGTATATAGTAGCTACTGAATAGATTTTTATTGAATGAATGAATTTGACAGATTTCAACTGCACATAATTTGTTTCTCCCAAATTTCCTTCACAACAATGTAAACTTTAGCTTTGTATTTGAAGAAACTATATGTCTTGTCCTACAGAGGTCAGGATGGTAAAATGGCTACTCCTGAAGAAAAAAAAAAAAAAGTAAATGAAAGAAAGGTCTGGTTCCTGGACTCAAGCTTAGATAAATTAATGCTCTATTTTATTTTAGTGGCAACAAGAAAGTGAGCCCAAGACCTACCAAGTAGAAGAGACAGAGTTACAGAGTGCCCTACCCCACACATACTTGCATCAAAATTCTTCTTCTTGCAGGTTAAAATTGGATAATTCAAATAACTGCAATTCACTTTTACCATAATGAATGTTTCTGATTTCAAAAGACAACAGGAAGCAGAACTAAAGTCTTAACCTTGACACTTTTGCCAAATGCAACCAAGAAGATTTAAATCACTGCAAACTTATTTTAAATATATATATTTTTTGCTGAAGCAATTGGGGCTAAGTGACTTGCCCAGGGTCACACAGCCAGGAAGTGTTAAGTGTCTGAGGCCAGAGTTGAACTCAGGTCTTCCTGATTTCAGGGCTGGTGGTCTACTGCACCACCCAACTTTCCCACTGTAAACTTTTTTTTTAAAAGAAAAGTCCATTAAAACAATAACCAAAAAATTTTAATAGATTCTTACCAATTCTGACTTTCTTGCCATGGAGAGGACCTCCCTGCCTTAAAAAGACAATTTCAGGTCAAACTTGCAGTGGTCCAACTGATAAATCTTCGGATGGATAAGCCAAGGAAAATACCAATGTTTATCATTAGGTTCAATGGAGTTATTAGATAAAGAATATCAGGAGATAGTGCTATAGATGCCATACAGTCAAAGCTCTCCCTACTCCTCACCCATACCCCTTCCCCAACCCATAGCCAAGGATTCCTGAAGTCTGGGATTCATAGCAGCACAGATGGCATTGGAGGATTCCAAGCATGAAACAGCAAGGCATAAATTGGGACTGGTTGAGGTAGTCCAAGAGTAACTTTGGATGAGGTTTTTTTGTTTGTTTGTTTGTTTTTTAAAGCAGTTTCAAGTAATATAAAATCAGTCCAAATCCTATTTTAATCAAGTAATAATCCAATGGAATAAATCCCTGCAGCCTGGGTAAAATCGTGGGTAAAATGACCAAGGCTGGCCAACCAAGGCTGGGGGAAGGTTCCTTCTCTATCAGGGTTGAAGGAACCCCTACTATATGAGTTCCTTTGGTGTATGGACTGTCTTTGTATCCCAAATGCTTAGAATAGTGTCTGACATGAAGTAGGAACTTAATAAATGTCTATTGATTTGAGTACAAACAGAAAAAGAAAGAAGTCAAAGGATAGAAGATTGGGGCAAGACAGAAGAATAACCTTCAATCAGGAAATAGTCTGCTGAAAATAAGTAACGTAGGTGTAAGTTGTCACCTATAGTAGGCTAAATCCTCTCACCACCCTCAAGATGGGCAGATATTCTTATATATACTATCCTGCTTCAGTAATTTAATAATGTCTGACTTTCCAGTGAACAGAACTCAACCATGATAATTTAGGAAAATATAGCATTACTAAATAAAACTGATCCCACCCAATATGCTGTCCCTTACAGAGATTAGTAAAACAAGTCTCAATTCTTTGTCTTGCACCACTGTCCATTAGCCTGAGTTTAGGAGACACTGAAATGCTTTTTTATTTTTTAATGCCTCATTCCCTTTATAGGAAGCTGGAGCCCCTTCACAGATAAGAGTTTTGTGTGTTTCCATTAAAAACTCATATTTTTAGGAACTTCTAATGGAACCATTATAAACTTCTTTGTGAGAAAAACTGGAAAATAATTCAACCCTAATGGTGCTAAGCACTTTGATGAACTTATTAATAATTTAGTCTTTTAAATTACTACTTTATTGTAACTGATCTAAAGAATCTATCTCAGCTATTTTCTCTACCAAAGGGACTGTGTTAAATGATTTTTCTCAAAGAGAGTTGTGGGGTTCATTTAATAAAAGGCTTAAAACTCATAAAAGACTGCTTTGAGTATATTTTGCCAGATGTCTCAGTATAAATCTTTGGAATAAAGATATGAACTATCTATCAGTTGATAAACATTTTCTTAGCTCCCTTTATGTACCACTTTGAGTCCTCAGGAGAGACAGAAAACAGGTAAGTTTCTGGCTCCTAGAGAACACACCCTCTCTCTCCACCCTTTTTCAGCCAATCTCCTGCAGTCTATGTTCACTGATCCCACTTCTCATTCATTCCTCAACTTTTTTTAATTTGACTTCCAGTATCATCATTCACCTAAAATTGCTTTCTCCAAAGTTACTAAGGTTTCCTTAATTTCTAAATCTGTTGGTCTTTTCACAATCTTATAACTTCTCAAACTATCTACTACATTTCACATTGTTTACCATTCTCTTCTGAAGAGTCTCTCCTCTAGGTTTTCATTACAAAACTTTCTCATACTTTTCTTCCTACTTGATAGACAACTCCCCTACAGCCTCTTTTACCACCTCATTATCTTATCACACTCCCTAATTGTGGGAGGTCCCCAAGGTTTGGTCCTAAACCCTTTTCTTTTCTCTCTCTATACACTCAATCTTGGTTATCTCACCAGCACCCACGGGTATAACTAGATGACTCATAGATAAAGATATCCAGTTTCCCCCCACACCCTTTCCTGAACCTCAGACACACAACATTAATTGCTTAGTGACCATTTCAAAGTGGATCTCCTTAAATTCAGCTTGTCTGAAACAGAACTCATTTTGCCTAGAACTCTTTTTAGAAAGATACAACCCCAATTACACCCATTCATTGGACTAATTGGGGGAGCGAGGGGGGATCAGCATTTTCTTGGCATGAGGAGGTCTGTTTCTCAAAACCTTGAATAGAATGGGAATTTCTTCTCAAGAATGCTTTCTATCTATCACATTAGGCAACAAGTTCTTTGGAACACTTAAAAGAACTGCCCAAGCTAACTAGCGGCCTCTTTTATTTATATTTATTAGTCACAAAGGATGGAAAGCTAGATGACTCAGTAGTTTATAGTGATATATCTAAAGTCAGAAAGACTCATCTTCCTGACTTCAAATCTGGTCTCAGAAAGTTACTAACTATGTAATCTTGAGGAGGTCATGTCACTTTGTTTGCCTCAGTTTCCTTACCTGTAATAACTGGAGAAGAAAATGGTCAACTACCTTAGTATCTTTACCAAGAAAGACACAAATGGGGTCACAAAAAGTTGAACACAAGGGAAAATGAGTCAATCATAAAAAGGATGATTATCTGTGATAGGCTTTACCTTCAGTTAAGGTCTAAAAATCATAAAATCCTGATCTATCATAGGAAGTGTTATTATAGTCATCTAGTTCAATTCCTTTTATATATAAGGAAATTGAAATGCAGGAAAAGTTGTCTTCTGACTTGTCCAGAGTGACAATGTTAATAAGATAAAATATTCATACCTAGCTTTTCTGACTCCAAATCCAATATTCTGCTGAATTCTAATTTGCCCTCCAAATAAATCATAAGCAATAAATACTGATAAGATCACTAAGGTAGAAAGAAAAAATTACTGAAGACAGAATCCTGGATGCTATCTTTCTGCCCCCCCCCCCAAGCCCTATGTGATATAAAGATTAAGACCCAAAAGGAATACCAATATGTAGGTTTAGATCATGACTAAGCAGGAGATAAAAGATCACCTACAGTAACTGTTATGTTTATGTCTCAAAAACCTGGCTTCTGAAGACTTATGGAATATTCCAGTCTTGTCATGTCACAAATTCCTTTGCATCCCAAAAGTCAAATCATAGAGAGAAAGAGCAGAGAAACAACAAAGCTGGCTCTTAACTCATCCAAAATGAGCCAGAATGAAAGTGCACAGTCAGTGACAGCAGAAGAACACACAAGCAATTAAATCACAGAAGTCCCTCTGACAGAGCTTCCTGATGGACACTACCATCCCCTGAAGTCCTCTCATGGTCCTTCTTCACTGGGCAGAGGTAGTCCTGGGTTTCTGGATGTTTATGCCAGTGAAACACAAGCTCTGGAAGCCCTGAGGAACTAGAAAGATTTCCAGCCTGAGTCCAATGATGAATTATATATGTCTGTTACTCAAGAATTAGACTAGCTAAGATCACCAGAATGACCCCTGAGCAATGGATTCTTGGCCATAATAACTCTAAAAGGCAATCACTTTCAAAATAGTAGAATTACCATCTGCATTGGTAAAAGAAGCACCCACATAAACAAAGTTGGAAATTCTTGATATATTGAGACCTGTAATATAAGAGCTTGAGAGATCTGTTCATCACTATCAACAGCAGCAAAAAATATTTATTAAGCACTTAATACATGTCTGTCTTTGTGATTCTTGCTTGGGATACAAAGTTCACTTGCTTGGGATAAAAGAAGTTCACATTCTAACAAAGAAATGTCAGTAATAATAATAGCTAATATTTATATAGCATTTCCTTTGGGCAGTGCACCATGTCAAACTCTTTGCAATATTTATCTCATTTGAGCTTCACAAGGAGGTGGGTCCTATTAGTATCACTTTTTGCATCAGGATCCTGATGCTAAATCTATAATTCTACAAAGTTACTTAATTTCTTTTTTTTTAATTTATTTATTTTATTCTGAACTATAAGAATACAAGTGATCTCCCAATTGAAAAAACAACTCATTTTATATACGAGGAAACCAAGATTTAGAAAATTGATATGATAGGATCAAGGTCACATAGAGAATAGGTAGAGACAGGATTTGGGCCCCATAGAAGAGAGAAAAAGACATTCTTAAAGTAATACTCTAAGTCAAGTTGTAGACAGGAAAGAAAGGAAGGAAAAGACATATTGGGAGAAAGGAAAAGGGAAAGGAGTATGGGTGACCCTCCTATCCTTCTCCCTCTCTGAATTGCTTCCTCCCTCCCTCCCAGTTATATGTTGTCAGGTTAAAATCTACTGTATCATTCTTGAATCTTTTGGGAAGAAAGACAATCATCAGTCTTCAGTGACGCAAAAATCACCCTTCCCAAAAAGTCACACATTCAGTCATGTGAGGGAAAGGCAGACATACTGCCCTAGCAGAGAGCAAGCTTCAGTCTGGAGCAAATCACACATGGACCCTTAAAATTACAGCAACAGCCAGAAGCAACCCAGAAACACACCTGTTCCTGCTCAGGGAGATAGCTAAGGTCAGCTTGCCAAGGGGATAGGACTGTAGCTCAGCAGCAGGGAATGCAGCTTCTGGCTTTTGCATAGCACTTGAAAATTTAGATGAGGTCCTGCAGAAGGAGGTGGTCAGTCACATGCCATACACTCCTTCCTCTTTGTTATCTGTCACCTTCCCTCATCCCCTCACTGGGGCAAGTGCGACATAGATGATGTTGCAAAGGTAACCAAAGCTGTTGCAAAGGGTTTGATACAGTAACTTGCTATTCATTGCCTACAGAGCACAGACTGACTTCCAACAAGTTATAGGCCAAGGGAAGGAAAAAATAAGTTTTTTCTAGGTAGAAATACTATCTTGAAGAACACTACAAAATTGTCACTTTCTCCCTTTTTGCCATTTCCCCTGGTTTTGTTCTTTTAAGTACCTAAACCCTCAGTTACATACACAGACCAAACATTCAGAAGATTAAAGAAGAAAGGGGAAAGAATTGCTTGGACAGTTCACTTTATCTGATACACCTAGAAAAAGCCAATCCCAAAGACTCAAAAGATAGTATGGTAGAGTGAAAGAAGTAGACTGGAGGGAAAAAAAGGAGATTATAGTCTTGACACATACTAACTGCTAATTTGGGCTGAAAAAGTCACTTTTGCTCTCTGGGTATCATTCATAAAACTATGTCATTTAATGAGGTGAGTGATTTCTAAAGTCTCTTCAATATCCAAAAATTTTTTGTTTCTGAATTCTGAGTCGCAAAAAAACATGACATTGACAGGTCAGATAATAATGAGCCTGGAGTCAGAAAGACTCATCTTCCCTGAATTTGAATATGACCTCATAAATTTATGAGCTGTGTGATCCTGGGCAAGTCACTTAACCCTGTTTGCCTCACTTTCTTCATCTGTAAAATGAGCTGGAGAAGGAAATGACTAACCACTCTAGTATCTTCATCAAGAAACTTTAAATGAGGTCAAGAAAAATTAGATAAGACTGAAACCACAGTGCCAGGCATTGTGCTAAACACTTTAAAATTATCTCATTTGATTATCACAATAACACTAGGAGGTAGGTAATATTATTGTCCCCATTTTATAGATGAGGAAATTGAGACAACACAATATTTCCAAAGATGATTTTTAATTAATTCTTATTGATGAATTTTATTTCCATGTTAATTTGATTTCTGAATATACTCTGCTACCACTCTTCTCATTTAGATATTTTTAAAAGACATGTTACTAATTATCTGACAACATATGCATTTTATGCCATACTTATAGACTTTCTACATCTTCAACAAAATAGGAAGATACAATTTTTCTTTTCTGGGTTCAAAATTAATAATTATAACTACAATATTAATCTGATTTTGTTATTTTCCATTTGAATTAATGTACTCATTATATACATTGTTTTCCTGTTTATACTTCTCTTCCAGGGTCCATTTAAGCATTTGCTTTGTAGTCCAGTGGGAGATGAAGAAGATGAGAGAGGAGAACAATGATGTCACCTACCAAACAGGGGCTGTTTTTACTCTACCCCTTAGAATTGATGTATCTTTCCATGGTTTCACATAGAAATTTCTCATTCATTTATTCAATAAGCATTTATTTAAAACCTGCTATATTCCTACATGGGACACCAAGACAAAAAAGAAACATTCAAATCCTCAAAAAGTTTACATCCTGTTGAGAGAAAAATATATATTTTGTGTCTTTGAAGTCATGAACAGCAACCTGGCACATAATCTAATGTATGTGAACCAGGATGATCTAAAAGTAGAATATACTATGGGAGTGAACAACTCATGGAATGAATGGTTGACAGGAATTGTTAGGAACATCCTCACCTATTGCTAGTCAATTTCTAACTTCTCTTCCCATTCTCCCCCTTTTCTTCTTTTCCCTTTAATGTCCCTTTGCTTGTGTCACAGTACTATAAATTGATTAATCAATGTTTAGTGGGCACCTTCTTTCTGTCTAGCAGTATGCTGGGTCTGCTATGGCATGCTAATCTTTCCTGGTCATTTTTCTCAGCCCTACCTTTCACATAATTTATATGTGAGATGTGCTCATTATTTGAGCTCCAGAATGGAAAAGAAGGGAGAGAGCCAGGATAAAGACTTGGTGATTGCTAGCCATCTGCATCATTCCACAGAGTTCAGCATCACAGCAGCATCACATAGCAACCAGGACAAAGAAAAGAGAATTACACTGCAAAATTCAGCTCCATAGCCCATGTATTGCTTTTTTTCCTTTCCTCTCGTTTTTAAATGGGCCATAACATCTACTTTTTCTGGCAAAGGATATCCATGTGGAGATAAAGCTTAAAGAAAATAAGGTAGAAGGTAGAGTGTTTCCCTTAAATACAAGGATACATTTTTTTTCCTTTTATAAACTAGACTTTTTCATTGAACATCAGATGGAATTTTTATTTTTCATGATGACTTCTATTTAATTTCATAGCCTTTAGTTCCCAAGACTTAAAAGTTAGAAGGATCCTTTGGGATCATTTAGCCTAACTCCCCCATTTTACAGATTAAAAAACTAAGATCCAGGAACATTAAATAATTAGCAGGAGGTCTGACATCTAATAAGTAGAGGAGATGGTATTTGAACTCTGTCTTATGACTCTAACCAAGAGATACTATTATAAATTAGTCACAAAAGAGCTTCAGCAAAGGATTCATGAAAATTGTTGGGTCACAAAATTTGTGAATAGCAAACTGGGTAGCATTTGTTGTTGTTTAGTCATTTTTCAGCCGTGTCTCCCATTTAGGGTTTTCTTGCAAAGTGATTTGTAATTTTCTTCTCCAGTTCACTTTACAGAGGAGGAAACTAAGGCAAACAGGGTAAAGTGAATTGCCCAGAGTCATACAGCTAGTAAGTGTCTGAGGGCATATTTGAAGTTAGAAGGATGAGTCTTCCTGACTCTAGTCTCAATACTCCATGCATTGCACCACCTAGCCTTCCAATTTGAGACAATGCCAAAGAAAGGCCTTGGGATTTAGGAAAATTGTGTTCTAGCCCTGGAACACAATTTAGTTGTTCAGTCTTTGACATATGCATCTCTCTGGAAAAAGTAGAAAGCAGCATAAATAATCCCTACAGTCCTAATTAGCATCAACTTTTCCATAAATTTTTAGAAGTAATGGCACTCTGGTTTTGTAGTCTTCTATTAATCAAATCCTTTGAGGTTTCCAAATTATACTAATATAAAACTAACCTTGATCCAATGTAAAGAATATAGAAGTTCAGAAGAAAAATATCTACCTTTTAAATATTTCTCAGATATTTGTGACTTGGGAAATCCACAAATGGGGAAAACAGTCAGCCAAACTCATGCTTGAAGGAGTTTCCCAATGAGTCATTTTAAGAGATATTCACTGAGGGATGGGAGATTAAAGCAGCCTCTGGTAATAAAAGTCCCCAAAGTCAGATGGCTGAAGGGAAAGTTGTAATATTTCTAGGAAGCTGGTTGTTCATTTGAGAATCACATCTACTGGATTCTACATCAGAAAATCTAATCACTTAAAGTTCTAAGTCCAAATCCTTTGTTTAATAGATGGAGAGACCAGTGGCCAGAGATCTTTTGATCTGCTCAAAGTCATACAAATAGTAACTCTAAGGATAGGACACAGATCCTCTGACTGTAATTCCAATGCTCTGCCCACTGCACTACATTGCCTTGTTTTATTTCCATCTGATAGATTGCCCCAGGTGTGGATATTGCCCTTTGCTCTACAGGTGGCTTAACTACAAATCTTTCGCTGATACTGCATTCATTAAGTTTTGCTAAATAAATTAACCCTTCTCCTGTCTAACATTGCTAGAAGATTAGCTATTGCACAGCAGGTGCTGATAAGTCTTATTTTATTTTTAGTCCTCAGAGCAGCCACAAAGATAGAGGAAACATCACAACCCCAAACTTTAGGCTATAAAACTCCTCCATCATCGGACTCAATAAATCACATTCTGTTACAATGAATTCTGAGGGCCTATTTCAATAGGCCAAAATTTTGCCATATCAAGTGGAGTTTATAGTAAGTAAACTATTACCTAAGGCTTCTTTTGGAGGGGAGGGGGAGTTGACAGATAATCCTGGTCTTAATGGGATTTATTCCAGTCTTCTAAATCTCAATCAGATTTTTTAAAATTTATTTTATTCTGAATTAAAGAACTAATGCAAGCGTTTCCATAATATAGTGGAAGAGGAAAAAAAGCTGATAGTACAAAAAACTGCAAATCTATTATGTATAACTTGCTATTCCTTTTAACTATATAATAAAGTCACAAAAATCTTATTTTTTCCTTTTCTTTTCTTCCCTCCCCCTGACCTAAAGATCACTATCATTAGACACAAACATATGTGTGCATACATATCTATGCAAGTAAAACCATTCTATACATATTTTTATTTGTTAGTTCTTTCTCTGGATGCAGAGAGTGCCTTTATTCATATGTTCTTTATAGTTAATTTGAGTATTTATAAGTCAAAAAACACTTTTGACTCTTACAAATCCACCCTTCCCTAGCAACTTTCATTTCTATATCCAATCAGATATCAGATATTGATGTTTCTCTTAAAATTGTTTCTAACATCTTTCTCTTCCTTCCTTCACATGCCCAGGACTGCCACTCTCAGAATCTCGAGTCTACACAGCTATCTCTCTGGGTTCTAACTCTAGTGTTTGCTCCCTTCAAACCATCATTTACGGCCCCCACCAAACTTAGATTTAGATATTCCTAGTTGACCCAAGGTCAACTTGGTGCCCTTTTCACTCATTCAAAATTCTTGACTTTGTTTTTGGTCCTTACAGAAATCTTTATTATTATAATAACAAAAGTTTGCAGTTATATGACAACTTACATTTGTAAGTGCTTTACATATATTATCCCATTTTAGCCTTATTTCAGTCCTATGGAATAGGTGTTATTGTGTTAACAGATATGTAACAGAAGATTTCCTAAAGTCTTAATATTTTTCCCACGATGTCCCTCTACTCCAAAGGGGCTGTCTATCTACTCATTGGCCCATGTTTTCATGACATAATTGATCCATCTCTTTTTCTATTCATACATACCCTAATTATGTCCTTTACTCCATTTCTTGTATAGAAATTGTCATTGATAAGATGCTTCAATCTATGTATCCCTATCATTTATGGTGGGTATAAGGCTGTGGTCACTGTAAAGATTATCATTTATTCCTGTTGCCTTTAGATGATTACCTGAAGTTGTGATTTTTTTGGAGGATGCTCCAAGATTCCCTTTTTCCACATGATGTCAGCTGTTCCTCTGGAGTTACTGACACTTTGCTGATTGCATCAAGCCCTGGACTAATATTCATCCTCTTTAATGAGATTCAGAGCATGAACTAAGCTGGTGGTGTCAAATTACAATAGAGATGAGGAACTGAATTGTACACAATAATCTCTGAAGGCTGCATATTGACTTAGAAAGCCATATGTTAACATTATCTATGTTCAATTTTATTATTCATTTTGATACTTATTTCTCAATTACATTTTAATTTGATTTTCAACAGGCCTTGGGTTTGATGCCTTTGGTCTAAGCAATACATAGAGAAAAGTCTAAATATATATAAAGATATATATATATATACACATATATATGTATATACATATACATGTATGTGTATTGCCCCATTGTGACATACAGTTATTCAATCTTTTGTGTTGTTATATCTTGACAAGTATCTTAGACAGGCTCTTAAGATAGACATGTGTTGGGCCCTGAATGGATTAAGGGAAAGAAAATAGACTGGATTTGTAGAATTGTCTGTCACTTTCAGTATCATTACACAAAAGGTTAATCTTCCCAAAATGCTAATTTCATTTTTTCTTCTCATATCTTCTAGTATTTTTGCATTATAACTAATTATTCCAAACTCTAGCCTAGGATCTAGTGTTCTCCATAATTTGGTACTACTTTACCTGTCAAGTTAGGCGGCATATTGTACAGATTCTAGGCCTGAAATCAGAGGATCTGAATTCAAATTCAGCATTAGATGCTTTTTAGCTTTCTAACACTAAACAAACCAATTAATTAAGCTATTTGCTTCAATCTTCTTATCTGTAAAAGGGGATAATAATAGCATCTACCTTTCAGAATTGTTTTAAGGATCAAATGAAATAATAATGTAAAGTATTAACACAGTATCTGGTACATAATTAAGTGCTACATAAATGTTAGCTATTATAATTACATTCTGATAGAAGGTTGATACTTGAAAATATATAAACATGAGGCAGTTAGCAAGACTGCTGATTAGGCATTTTATATTTCATCTCAACTTTGTACTGTCTCCCTCAAAGTCCATGCCTTTTTGCAATTCAGTTCAAGGATTAAGCTTCTTCCCCTGTTTAATCCTCCTGAATTCAGGATTTGCTCCTGTTTTTGGTCAGCTCTACCCAATGGACTCAAAAAGCCTAAACTTCTGAAACTCACAGTCACTTCTAAGCCTAATCACATTCATCTCAAGACTGAGATTTAGTCACCTTCTTAGGAAAGCAAATGCAAAGGAGAAAGAGCAGGCAGACCAGGGCCTAGTCACAAGATCACCTGAGTGTCTCTATTTTAGCTGGAAATGGTCCCTATGAGCTCAGAGTAAGTGAAGAGCACTGCCCATCTACCCATCTCCTTACAGGAAGTCTGTTGCATTATACCACCTAGTGAATCAAAGGAAGGAGTGAGAAGCTGACTCTCCCTTTTAATTAACATGGCCCCACTGTCAGGAGATGGGGGAAAGACCAAGGACCGCAAAAGGTTTAGCATGTGATACCAAAGCACCAATCCCCACTCAGCTGTGGTCAGCTGGAAACAGAAATAGTGAGTCTTATTTTTCACATGCCCAGAGAGAGCCCCAGTCAAATAAACATTTTATATAGTCTTATAAGTGTAGTATCATTTCTCCTGATAGAAAGTTAGCTCTTTAAGAACAGGGATGGTTCCATTTTTATCTCTTAAATGCTTGGCAGTGCTAGGTTTCTCTAGATTCACAGAATCAAAAAATCTCTGATTTAGAAGAGACTTTGGAGTGTAATTACCAGAATAGGAATGCTTCCTATACTATCCCCAACAAGTGCCCAAGTCTTGAAACCCTCCAGTGATGAAAGAAAAAAGTATTAACTTTGAAGGCAAACAAACTATTCCATACTTGATAATTTTGCCTAACCAATAAATCAATTTCTCTTGAATCAAGCCAAAACTTTCCTCCCTAAAACATCTACCCATTGCTTCTATTTTTTTTTTCTTCTGAAGCCCAGTAAAGAAGTCTCTAATCCCTCTTCCATAGGTAGTCCTTTACATATTTGAAGACAATAATCATGGAGCCACTAAATTCAATCTCAGCACATTCAGTTTTTTCTTAACATGAATCTGAGATCCTTCATTCCCCCATTGTTCTCTTTTGAATAAGCCTTGGCTTTTCAACCCAACCTGGACTGATTTAGACCCTCAACTGCCCCAAATAGACTCTTGCCTCTTCTGAAGGTGCCTTTTTCCAGCCCTTCAGGGGGAAGTTGCCCATTAATTCTTATCACTGCAGTTCTAGCTTCTTTCTCCTAATATATTGTTTTTGAAGATTCCTCCTTTGGTACTGTGTAGGACGGGTGCTAGACCCCTTTCCCCAAATTCTCAGGTACAAAGAGAAAGCATTTATTTAGTCCCTGCAGGGAGAGGCCCAGACACATACCTAGGAGCCATCCCAGCTCCCACCATGTGCTCAAGAAACCTGACAAGCTTTCAGTTTGTCCAGATTTAAATATTATCAAAAGAGCAGAGCTTTTTCATTGGATAGACTAAAAGGAAGTAACAATCCTTGACCAATGGTTACCAATGTTGTCTGCTTCCTGTGGATTACATCACTTCCTGTAACTGTCTTAGGGTCTGGCTTTTGGGTTCTGGGAATAGAGATCACATGATTTAGGCCTGGACTCAGACAGAGAAAAGTTCATCCAATCAGTTCCATCCAGTACCTCCGGAAGAATCTGACCTCGTTCTAGGTCCCAGTTTATAATCAGGGCAGGAGTTTTCAATTATTTCCTTACATAGCATCTCTGGATTGGTCACCATATTCTTGATGTTAAAAATTTTCCCCTCTAGTAGAGGTGGTCTTTACCATAGAAGAATCTGTAGTACTTTTAAATTTTAAAACAAAATATTTAAAAGAAAAATTGAAAAAATTGTAAAATTAAAATCAGAGTCAGTAATGCAAATGTTAGAGCTGACTAGAACTGGGCTCTACAGTACTTAATATAGGCAGCAATGTGGTCTAGTCTGGCCTTCAGGGCCCCAAACATCTACCCCAATGTATGCTAGTGTCTAAGCCACATTACTCTTTCCTTTGGGGTGTAGTAAAGGTTACTATTAAAATGTCAGTGTAAGGATAAGAAAATAATGCTTTACATACATTGCCTCACTGCCTGACTATCTTAATAGCCACCAAGCCCAACTAAACCAGAAACCAGCCCTTAGGGGACTTAACTCTTTCATGTGCAAAACCTTTGTGTTTATATATCTTGTTTCTTAATAAATACATTCATTTGTTAAAATAAGCTAGGAATTACATTTTAATCTAGTTCAAGTTCCACTTGGTAGTACTAGGTACTATATGAGGCTCATAGGCTGTGTGTTTGACATCTCCAATCTAATCCATTTTTCTCATTTTACAGATGAATAAACTGTAGCCTAAAGGTAAAGTGACTTGTATAGGAACTCATAGTTAAGTGCTAGAGTCGGTATCAGAACCAGGTCATCTGACTCCAAACCCAGTATTCTTTCTGCAGCATTTCAGTGATGAAAATCATAGCTGTAACTAGGGCAGAATGACTGAGACTGAGACTGAGACTGAGACTTTCACCTGTAAGCTCCTCCTGGTGGTCCTTATACCACATAGATCAACCAAATAGATAACATCCTTTTCTCACTTAACCCTAAGCTAAGGATTTTTTTTTTTTAACTCTGATCCTATCCCACTTCCAAATCCCAGGAAAAGGAGTAAGAAAGAAAGGCAAAAATTCCCAAGGGGGTCCTATCATTGTGACAGAGCCCTTAGGATAGTGGAACAGGGCCAAGAGAGAAAATAGGAGTCCATGAACAGTCACAGTATGGTACAGAGCTCATGGCTCAGAGAGGGTTAGGAAGTCTGCTCTCAAAGATAGAGATGGGAAGGCTTGGAGGACAAGCCACCCTTTTCTCCCGGATAAAACTGTATCTTACCCACGTCATCAGGAGCAGCCACCATAAGGCATACTCTGTTCCAAATGGAATCTTAAACCTCTCCACATCCAAATGAGCTCCCCTCCCTCTCTCCCTCTCTCTGAGCACTCCAGTTATAACCCTCATAACCTTCACCCACTTTATAATTTTGCCCAAGGTCCATCCTATGCTATATACACAGTCCTTCGAAGAAACCCAAACTTTCCATTTAACCATTTATATGTTTCAATTAAAAAAACATAGCATGAAATTGTGGTGAGTTTAAAAAATGATTAACAGAATCAGGTCAAGACTACAATCATTCCTGGATTTGTTAAACATGGTGTTTACCATTTTACAGCAGATCTCTTTCAAATCTTAATCCAAACAGACTGATGGCTGTGGATAAAGGCTGAGAGGAAATTACAGCATACAACTGCAGAATCATATAGTGTTCCACTTTAGACAAGAGTAAAATTATATGAATCTGTCTTTTTAACACTGGATATACCTGCATTCTCCCATGTGTGGTCTTCCCAGGTCTTTAAGTATTTCCTGGTTTGCCACAATATATCTATCCAAATAAGTCAATTCATTCTGAATCCACGAATTTAAATTCTGTAATAATTGAGAAAAATTGGTTTATATTTGCCTTTGAAATATTCACACAAAAAAATCCCAGTTAGGCAAATTACTGGTATAAACAAGTTTTTTGTGTCTTTTTTTGGTTCCTTTTTTGGAGGGCAGGAAACATTCAAGGAGCAGGCAATTCATAAGATTGCCCATTAAAAGCTAAAAGGAATTTGAAAGTTGTCATTTAGGTTTTTTTTACAAATGTGAAAAGAGATTTAAGAGATCACAACATCACAAATGTAGACTGTGACAGAGACACTTTGTTACAAATTCCACTGTTACAAAAATCCACACTCTGTAACAAATTCTGTTACTATATTCCAAAGTAGTTCTTCTGACTTTACATCTAAGAAAACAAACTTGTTTTCAGATATTTCTTGAAATAATAGTATCATGGCCCAGAGACAGAAAGAAACTGAGGAACCATCTAATCCAGCCACTTTATTTTACAGGCCCTAGAAAATTATGACTTAGTGAAAGTCATTCAGATAGTTAATGACTAAGGTAGAACTCGAATGCCGGTCTTCCAAATTCCAAATCCAGTACTCTAGCTATTCTTTTGCAACTAATAAATAGAAGTATGTATAGAACAATTTTATATATACATATGTATGTATATGAATATATATACACACAAACACACACACGTGCACGTGTGTATGTGTGTGTGTGCGTATTTGTATCTAATGGTACTCATCTCTAGGTCAGAGGAGAAGAGAGGGTGAAAAAGGAGAAAATTACATGATTTTTTTTGTATATTTAAAAGAAATAGCAAATTGTACATAATAGATTTACAGTATCATATTCAATCATCTTTTTTATTATACTATGTTTTGGAAATGCTTGTTTTATTCCATAAATTAAAAAAAAACTTATCAATGACTTTCCTAATATATGGCCCTCAAATGAAATGGAGTACATGCTACATATAAATGGGATGTGGAAGGAGCCTATATAATGTGTTCTTAAAGTGGTCACAGTTCATTTCACTTAAAATATTCTGGTACTGAAATTTTATTCTGAGTCAGATTGGTCTGCCTTCCCCATTCTGATGAATCTTAGTGAGGTTTGACCACATTATCTTTCCTTTCTATCCCACGTGTAACACATGACAGACAGTTATTATGAGAAATTTGCTTTGTGTTCTAGTATATTAGAAAAAAAACAGCAATTCATCTTGTGCAACAACAAAGAAAACATTTGATTCTGTTGTATTCATAATTAAAGATATTTGTCCTACTCCTAATTGAAGAACCATGTGACCCCGAAGCTAGGGGGGTTTAAAATAGAATCCATTTTTCATCCTTTCAAAGACACATAGGGCAAAAAGCTGGGAATAATTAGACCTGACTTCAGCATAATTATCACAGCTAATCATAGGTTATTACATATAAAAAACAATTATTTTCTAAATGCAAATACTTGGGTTTTTAAGTGTTTTAAATTACATTCTATTATGCACAGGAAATACATGAGTGAAAGGGCAGAAGCAATGCAAAAGAAAGGGGGCTAAAAGTCAACTTTCATCTTTCTCTCCATAAGAAATGTTAATTCTGACTCAGCAACGCCCATGGGTGCAGTGAGAGGCAGAGGTTTGGTCAGGTCATTATGATGAACTAGTAAATAAGAGGCCAGAGGCCAGAAGGGGACAGAGTCAAAGAGGAGGCAGATGAGAGGCACTGTGAAAAGTGTAAACAATTTATGATTCCTCTATCCTGGCCCTGGTCCCAACACACCAACTCCTTCATGATGCTAACCTTCAATGACACAGTAGACACCCCATTCTCTCCCACATCCATACACTAGTCTCTATTATTCAGTATGTGTCGAGCATGATTAAGTGACAGCCCTAGTGCTCTATTTAATTCCACCAAGGACAAAAGCATCCAAAAGGCATCATTCCCTACAGGGCTATAAAGTAGGGGAAGTCATTATCCCACATTTTTTATTTAATTAAAGATCTCAAGTAGAGTAAAACTAGTTAGCCCAGTCATAGAATTGTCTTTATTAGAAACATGACATTTTTTCTTTTACTTTCTTGACTTCTTATCCACTTTACCTTATCAAGATAGCATCCATTAAAAAAAGAGATAGACTTGCAGTCAACTGAGCAGCCTAGATACTTCCTAGCTTTAAGACACTAGCTAGGATAATTCTCAGGCTCTCAGATTTTGGGCAAGAAAGTTTCTTAGATATCATTGAGTTCAACACTCACATTTTACAGATGAGAAAGCTGAGATATATTAATGTTCTTATATTAAGTGACTTGATCAGAAATATCTGAGGATGGATGAATCTTGGTCTTCCTGAGATGAAATCTGTAGCTCTATCTACTATGCCATTCTATGTCTCATTTCCTATTTCTGCCATTCTCATTTCTCATCTGTAAAATGGAACACTGGGAGGAGGAGAAGGGTAGCCAAATGATTTTAGCATGTCAATAGTACAAAGCATAGGTTCCCATACAAACATCAAAAATGATTCATCTCAGGGACAGCTAGGTTGTGCAATGGATAGAGCACCATCCCTGAAGTCCTGAGTTCAAATCTGATCTCAGACACTTAACACTTCCTAGATGTGTGACCCTGGGCAAGTCACTTAACCCCAATTGCCTCAGGAAAAAAAAATTCATCTCAATGATGACTTCTTTTCCTAGATTAATTTTGACTGTCCTGCTTCAAATTGGCTTTCAATTAGATCTCTCAACCCACCGGCATTCCCATTCATTTCATTTCAGTCTAACTACTTGAATCTTCCCTTGTACTCATTATCTATTTGGTCCCCTTCTTCAGTGCTCCTCCTAGCACACTATGGAGTCTAGTTCCAATCTCTCAATCAACATACAATTGCACTCTTATCTGGCCCTGCAATAAGCAGACCATTGCTCCCAGGACCAATAATTATACTGACTATTTAATTGGATCAGATTTTCTGGGTTCAGCAGGGAAGGTCTTTGTCACTTCACTCTCTATTGGTTCCTATGAATAGTATATCTTCCAAGGCCTAATTTTAACCTGATAATTGCCAAAAATAAGCCTACATATAAATAACACTTCCTCTACCACAAAGTTGTTACTTTGGACAAATGAACAAATATATAACTTTGTAATTTAAAAGCTCTAAAAAACTGCAAACTATCATCAGTAATTGTATTTGAGAGACATTGTGCCATTATCATCTTTTTGACATGATGGGAATTCTGTAATTATTTTACAACCCCATGCTTTTCCCTTGATAGTTAAGTAGGAATTATGAAGTGCTCTGGGTGGAATAACTTAAGCCCACTAGGACATCAGGAGGAATGCTAAGTGGCTAAAAGTATAGCTGGAAGTCCAAGTATGAACCACTAAGTTGTATCCACAGACTTCAGGTTAGTTTGAGTTTAGCTTGAGTGAGTTCTAAAGAAAAGTTATTTTCATTACTAGAGAATAAGAGGTAGCTAGAAACATCAGCTTGGGCAGCAAGGAAAGGTCTGGGAAGAAGTCATGTAATCTCTCTTGCGCTCAGTTTCTTAAATTGCAAAGTAAAAAGGGTTGCCCATTACTAATATTTCTACATTTGTGTGTAATGAGAATCATTAAGGACCCAGTCCTTACAATATGTACAACTGCTTCTGGAAATGAATAATGGAGGACCCCTTTCCCTCTCTTATTCAGAGAAGGCATAAGTATGTTCTTATTGCCTCTTCTCTTGTGTTGTTGAGATTTTTTCAGTCATGTATGACTCTACATGACTCTTTTGAGAGTTTTCTTGGCAAAGACATTCTAGGTTCTTTTACAGATGAACAAACTGAGGAGGGTTAAGTGACCCACCCAGAGTCACACAGCCTCAGTATCTGAGGCTAGATTTGAAGTCAGGACTTTCTGACTCCAGGCCCAGAAACACACTATCCATGTGCCATAAACAGTAATTACAATAATATTTGTGAACTACTTTCCATGTATTTTTTTTTTTGGTTGTTTTTTTTTTTTTTTTGCTGAGGCAATTGGGGTTAAGTGACTTGTCCAGGGTCACACAGCTAGGGAATGTTAAGTGTCTGAAACCATATTTGAACTCAGGTCTTCCTGACTTCAGGGCTGGTGCTCTAACCATTGCACCACCTAGCTGCCCGTGCTTTCCATGTATTTCACATAAAAGTCAATTAACTTTTTTATTCATGTGTTGCAGATCTAAGATCACTCAGCACAATAAGAGCAGAAACATCTTGAACATTAAAATTCACATTTCTTTGTTCATCATTTCTATTTCTATCTGAAAGACTGACCATGGGTTCTAAAAAAACATATATGATAAATTTCATATATGATATGAAACCATATATGGCCTTGTAAGATATATGATAAATTTCAGTTTGCAAATCTAGCCTTTTTTCACCATCCTTCAACAAACATTTATTAAAAGTCTGCTAAATGTCCAGTATATTATCTACAAGTATATCTGCCTCTCTAGATCTTCTGCAGAGCTCTCCATCTGAATAAAATTAAATGTTATTAACATTTTTGTTTTATTTTATTACAAAAGTAGATTTTATACACAACCATATGGTGTCACCTCGGGATCAATATTACTACTTTGTTAGTCAACTCTGTCTTTAAATGTATTTTAACAAATGTAATATTTGTTAAAATAAATAGGTACACTTCATTGGGCTTCACGGTTTCTTGCTCAGAAAGCATAATCATTTACTTACAACATAAAAAAGTTAAAGGAATGTTTCCAAAGGGGCTCTGTAATCTTTCTGAAATTAAGTAGAAGTTTTTTTGTCACTGCCCAATTTAACAACCTCCTCTCTATACCAAAAATAAAGACTTTCAGCGTAGGAATTGCTTCATTTTGAGATGATGGAGGACTAGATCTTTGCATCCTTCATAAAAGAACTTTGCACACAGTAGGAACCTAATAAATGTTTGTTTAATGATTCATCTCATATGCTTTTCCTGGCAACAGATTATTATTTGGCCAAACATAGCTATCCCTTCCTCTTCTTTCCTCCTGAGCTACATTTAGTCTTTACATTTAAAGAAAACTTCACTCTTAACTCTTCCCAATATGATTTCCTCCTTAGGGAAATCAACAATGTTGTTATAACCTAGAATTACAAAATACATTTAAGTACAGTGCTCTAAGCCAATCTACTTTCTCTCAATGGTATGCTCTGGAAGTCTTCTTTTCTTCTTTTTTCTTCCTCCTTTTTCTTTCTTCTTCCTCCTCCTCCTCTTTCTCCTCCTCTTCCTCATCCTCCTTCTCCTTCTTCTTTTTCTTCTTTTTCTTCTTATTCTTTCTTTTTCTTTTTTTCACCTAACTTTTTCTCTTTAGTTCTTTGGGGGTTAGCATCATGGTTATTTTTATTAAAATGGGGCTTTTTTTGCTGTGTTTTTTTTTTTTTTTTTTTTTTTTTTTTTTTTTTTTTTTTTTTTTTTTATCATTTCCTTGCTTGGACGCATACCAAATATTACATGGAAACTTTCAAAACTACAAAGGACCTAACCAGCTGGCAAAGTTTATTCCACAAGGATCTGAAAATGATCCCCACCACCTACTTCAGAGCACCTGAAGACAGTACTTCTTTCTTTCTAAGACTTAACCACTTGCCACTTCTGGTTTTAATTTGAATGTTAAAGGGAATTTCCCTTTAAGTTGAGAAAAAGAGGAAGTTTCAGGTCTCCCCACCTACCTCCCAGTTCTTGATTAAATATGTGAGGCCCTAATTATTCCTACTTCCACATTTCAAAAGGGTAAAATCAAGGACACAAATTTGCCATTGCAAAGAAAGATTAAAAAAAAAAAAAAAGAAAAACTGGAAGGACATCTTTTCTCCTGAGTTATCTATCAATAGCTCTGCTGCATTTATGCATTATTTCTCAATTGAATCTTATTTTATGAGCCAAAGTAGATAGATATTTTGATCTCAGGCATATTTTTTTCCCTTTTTGTTCTCAGAATTGATTAATAAGGAATTTATGATTAATAAGGAACTGTCAGTAGACAGTTCTTTATCTTCCATCTTGTCCTTATGGCTAGTTCAGGGCATGGATGAGGTTCATTTTTGTTGTTGTTCGGTCATTTTAGTCATGCATAACTTTTTGTGTATCTTTTTGAGATTTTCTTGGCAAAGATCCTGGAGTGGTTTGCCATTTTCTCCTCCAACTCATTTTACAGATAAGGAAACTGAGGCAGAGTTAAATGACTTCCTCGGGGTCATGTAGCTTTCTGAGACCAGATTTGAAATCAGGAAGATGAGTTTTCCTGAGTTTAGGAACATTCCCAGATGCCTCAAGGAATGAAGCTCACTACTTGTTTTTGTTAACTCACAAGAGGAAAATAAAATTAAAAAGACAAATTGAGGAAAAGCTATTATTTTCTCTTTGGCATTTGTTATCAATAAGTTATAATAAAAACTTGACTTTGCATACTTTAAACTTGGTTATATGCTGTTTATAATGCTCCATGTTCCCTTATCTTTCTATCTTCTCTCCAAATAAGCCCCAAATTTTGTTGATATTATGCTCAAATGAGCTCTGAACTTGATAGAATCCAAAGAAAACCATATATGATTGTTCAATAAAGATGTCTATCTGGCACAGATCCAGGCAAGAAAGCAAACAGTAAACCAGATGCATTAATTAACAGAAGACAATGAAATTATACTAAAAATGAGTAGAACCATGTATTCCCCAGAAGATTATTTTATCTGACTTTTAGATTTGTCATTGACCCACTACTTTAACATCTGTCTCCTCTTCTCTGAAGCTCTTCCTTTGACTGATTTTCTAGTCACATTTTACACAATTCTTAATCCTGCTCCCACTCTGGTATTTCTATATTGCTTTTTGTATCTTTCTCCTTTTTTAAAATTTTCTTCTCCCAAATTTTGAAAAATTTTCCTTTTGCCAGCTTATTCCCAGCATTGAGACTACAGCTATGGCCTTTTTCTTGAAGATAGCTCTTTAGCTCCTTACCCATGATTCTAAAACAATTATTCTTGTTCATTCTCTGGGCTTGTTCCTTCTGTTGTCCAACAATTTCATGTCATTTTTATATCCTCTCCTCTTGTAATTTTTTTTTTATCAAATTTAAGTTTTCATTCTTAAACTTCAAGACTGCTGGATCTAGTTCTAGATGACTTCTCTTTTTCATTATTCTTCATTGTCTCTGTCCTCACCAAATAAATCCTTTTTTTCTATCTTTTTTTTTCATCTACTTCTCCTACTACTGATCTATGCAAGAGTATGATCTATGAGCTTTATTTTTTGCCCATTACTCAAGTTGCATCAAGTGGCCTGGCTTATAAACTAAAAAAAAATTTTAGCACTTTTTTTTTAATTAAAGATTTTTATTTTCAAAAAAGTGCATGGATAATTTTTCAACATTGACCTTTGCGAAATTTTGTGTACCAAATTTACCCCTTCTTCCCCCCATTCCTTCCCTAGATGACAAGTAATCCAATATTTGTTAAATATGTTAAAAATGTAAATCCAATAACATAATATTGTTATAATGTGTACTTATTTATACAATTATCATACTGCACAAGAAAAATCAAATCAAAAAGGGGAAAATGAGGAAAAAAAACAAACAAAAAGGCAATCAAACTACAACAAAAAGGATGAAGATGTTACGTTGTGATCCACATTCAGTTTCCACAATCCTCTCTCTGGGTTTAGATGGTTCTCTTCATCATAAGATCATTGACCTGGCTTCAATCATCTCATTGTTGAAAAGAGCCAAGTCTGTCAAAATTGATCTTTGTAAAATCTTCTTGTTGCCGTGTATAATGATCTCCTGGTTCTGCTTGTTTCACTCTGCATCAGTTCATGTAGGTCTCTCCAGGCCTCTCTGAAATCATCCTGCTGATCGTTTCTTACAGAAAAATAAAATTCTATGACATCCATACACCATAATTTATTCAGCCACTCTCCAATTGATGAGCATCTACTTAGTTTCCAGTTTCTTGCCACTACAAAAAAGGCTGCCACAAACATTCTTGCACATGTGGGTCCCTTTCCCTCCTTTAAGATTTCTTTGGGATATAGGCCCAGTAGAAACACTGCTAGGTCAAAGGGTATGCACAGTTTGATAACTTTTTGAGAATAGTTCCAGATTGCTCTCCAGAATGGTTGGATCCGTTCACAGTTCCACCAACAATGTATCAGTGTCCCAGTTATCCCACATCCCCTCCAACATTCATCATTATCTTTTCTTGTCATCTTAGCCAATCTGAGAGGTGTGTAGTGATACCTCAGAGTTGCCTTAATTTGCATTTCTCTGATCAATAGTGATTTAGAGCACCTTTTCACATGACCAGAAATGATTTAAATTTTTTCATCTGAAAATTGTCTGTTCATATCCTTTGACCATTTATCAATTGGAGAATGGCTTGAATTCTTAAAATTTGAGCCAATTCTGTATATATTTTAGAAATGAGTCCTTTTTCAGGACCCTTGAATGAAAAAAAAATTATCAGTTTATTGCTTCCCTTCTAGTCTTGTCTGCATTGGTTTTGTCTGTACAAAAACTTTTAATTTAATATAATAAAAATATCTATTCTGTGTTCAATAATGTACTCCAGTTTTTCTTTGGCCACAGATTTCTTCCTTCTCCACAGATCTGAGAGGTAAACTATCCTTTGTTCTTATAATTGCTTATAATATCACTCTTTATGTCTAAATCATGAACCCATTTTGATCTTATCTTGGTATACGGTGTTAGGTGTGGTTCAATGCCTGGTTTCTGCCATACTAATTTTCATTTTTCTCAGCAGTTTTTATCAAGTTCTTATCCCAAAAGCTGGGATCTTTGGGTTTGTCAAACACTAGATTGCTATAGTTATAGGTTACTATACTCATTGATTATTTTGTCCTGTGACCATAACCTATTCCACTGATCAACTATTCTATTTCTTAGGCAGTACAAATGGTTTTAATGACTTCTGTTTTATAATATAGGTTTAGGTCTGGTACAGTGAGGCCACCTTCATTGGCATTTTTGGATTAATTCCCTTGAAATTCTTGACCTTTTGTTCTTCTGGATGAACTTTGCTATTATTTTTTCTAGATCTGTAAAATAATTTTGGGGGAGTTTGATTGGTATAGCACTAGATAGGTAGATTAATTTAGGTTAGTATAGTCATTTTTATTATATTTGCTCACTTACCCATGAGAACTTGATATTTTTCCAATTGATTAGATCTGACTTTATTTGTATAGAAAGTGTTTTGTAGTTGTTTTCATATAGTTCTTGATTTTGCCTTGGCAGGTAGATTCCAAAATATTTTATATTATCTATCGTTATTTTAAGTGGAATTTCTCTTTGTATCTCTTGCTGCTGGACTTTGTTGGTAATATATAAAAATGCTAATGATTTATATGGATTTGTATCCTGCAATTTTGCTAGAGTTGTGAATTGTTTCTAGTAGTTTTTTAATTGATTCTCTAGAATTCTCTAAATATACCATCATATCATCTGCAAAGAGTGATAATTTGGTTTCCTCATTACCTACTCTAATTCCTTTAATCTCTTTTTCTTCTCTTATTGCCAAAGCTAATATTTCTAATGCAGTATTGAATAGTAATGGTGATAGTGGGCAACTTTGTTTCACCCCTGATCTTATTGGGAATGGTTCTAATTTGTCCCTATTACATATGACAGCACTTCTTTCTTATAAAGTTATAATGAAAGGTTCAATCTTTTCCCCTTCTAACTCAATTCACAACTTTAATATCACTCATTCCTACCCAAAGTTTTCTCTATTATTTAAAAAATCAATTATGTTTTTTTTCTGCTTTATTTCATCCCAAAATATTTCTTTCCTCCTTCTTCCAGAGAGAAGAGATATTCTCTATAGCAAAGAATAAAAAAGAAAGAGAAAATAAGTGATTCATTAAAATACAAAACCAACAATACATCCACTCATTTCAATATCATATACAATGTCCTATATCTTTAACCTCCTGCTTCTGAAAAGAACAGGAGGCACCTTCTCATATCTCATCTTAGAGGCCAAGCTTGATTCTTGTAATTTCATAGCATTCAATTTTAATTTTTATTATTGCTATCATTTCTCTTCACATTGTGATAGTCCTTGTATAGTTCAATTTCCTGGGTCTGCTTATTTCACTTTTCATCAGTTCATATAAATCTTCCAGTTTATCTCTGATTTTGATGGGGTTTTGTCATTTATTTTTAAAAGAATGGAATAATAAGATCTTCTAGTAATATCTTAATAGGCTGCCTCATCATGGTATGGAATTCACCTTAGATTTTTGAGAAATGTGCTGATGGAAAGCTATCTCTCTCAGGTCTACCACATTGACAAAATTTTGAATAGCAGCTAAGCAATATGTATATATATATGTATATATATACAAATATATATAAATATATATATTGTCTGAAGACTCAGGTATAATTAAAAGAGTGTGTTAGAGTCAGCTCATATTTTGTACCTCAGAAATCAGCAAGTACTATAGATAAATGCTGGATTTGTTATGTGGATGATTGTTTAGACTAAAGAAAGTGATGGAGAAAATGTTATTAATGCAGATGAAACTAAAGTGTATGGTATATTTAAGAGAACCACTTGTTAAACATTTACCATCTCACTCCTTAGAATATGAATTGCATTAGTGGAGAAAGTATTCATACTACTAAAATCATGAATCCTCAATTTTTCCAATGAAGTGATAATAAAACAACTCCTATTTATAGGTATTTCATGATTTACAAATGACTATATGAAGTAGGTAATGAATACAATTGCCATTATCCATTTTCAGAGATGGGGGAACTAAGACTCAGAATAGTTAAATGACTATTTTAGGAATGATGTAAGAAGCATCAAAGCTGAGACTTGAGATGCTCTTCTCAGAGTTGGAAATAGAATTTGGATACCAAAGAAAAAGATGGAATCATGGAAAAAGCTACTTAGTTGTTATTCTGCTTCAGAAATGAATGATCAGAGTAAGGTAGCCTAAATTCATCCATCCATCCATTCAGACAACAAATAATAATTGAATATCTATTCCATACTGCCATTGGCTGGTGAATTAGAATTACCTAATCTGGAATATTCTCTCCCTGTTTATCTTAATCCTACCTATTACTCACACATTCATAAATAATTCATCATTTGTTACAAATTATGCTAGCATTTAGACTCTAGGTTGATTAGTTTTTAACCTGAGTATTTTCTTCCTCAAAAAAGGACTAGTGGGAAATAAAATATCTCCATCTCCCAGGGATTTGTCATGAAAATTCTCCAAATGCTGATATCCTTCCAAAGGAATCAGTATTAGGCCCAAAGACTTTCTGACTACCTTCTCAGGCAGGATTCACCTGCCTCTATCTGGTCTTCAAATCTGAAGCAGAATTGGCTTTCAGGATTCACATATAAATATACATTCTTTTCAGTCTGTCTTAATATGGAATCAGTTCTCAAGAGCTACATTTAGAATGTTTTCCTGATTTCCCTAGCTACTAGCAACTCCTCTCCCCACCAACAACCCTTTATTTATATTATATATAATTTGTACATCTATCTATCTATCTATCTGTCTATCTATCTATCTATCTATCTATCTATCTGTCTGTCTGTCTGTCTGTCTATTTATCTATTTAACCATTGTATCCTGTAAAGTCCAATTCTACATGGACAGGTACTATTTCACATTAGTCTATATATTATCTAGCACAGCACTTTGCACATAGAAAGTGCTTAATAAATACTTATTGATTATCTGTCCATGTTCCTCCTTACATGTTCCCTAATATTTTATACCTACTCAGTACACATTCCATAAGTGATCCAAGTTCTCCTGGCTTTCCTCATCTGTCTGTGTCTCCCTCCATCCTTCTGGTGGCACTTAAATGTTGCCTTGTGTTTTTTCCCTTTATGTGCCTTATCAAGTTAGTTCCCCAAAGCTAGAGACTATTAGGGTATAAGGAGAAATATCATAATATTGGAAGGAACTCAACGAACTGTAAGTCAAGAACACCCAATATCAGGTCCTGCTTTTGATGTTTTTTAGTTCCGTGACCATGGATGAATCATTTAATCCCTGAGTCTATTTCCTTAGTAATATGATAGATTGGGATAAGCATGCATATAGTCCTCATAGGTTACAGTAAGACTTAAATAAATGTAGCATAAAGTGTTTTTCTAGCATTGAATAAACTTGTTGGATGGCCAGATTAATGAATACTTGTGTAGTCTGGGAATGAGGAGATATGGAGGGAGGCATTTTTTTTGTTGTTGTTTTTTGGGTTTTTTTCTTAAATGGAATCAACAAAAATAAAATGCTATTGAAACATCATTAGCATGCCTTTCTATTTTAACTGGTTGTCTTATAAGTAGATCATTGCAATTCAAAAATTATGAAGGCATTTAAAATTATTTCAAGCTTCTAGCTACCACAAAAGCTCATTTTTTGTGCCAATATTTTCCTGGTGACTTTATATGGTTTCATGGAATGAAGCAGCCCAGTTTTGGGAAGATCATAATTGCAAATGAGCCACAAGGTAATGCTGACACATGATAGGGATAATAAGCAGCTCCAGGCTGTTACAATGGCTTGACTGTGAAAAATGGCACAGATGGCATTATGAAGGACATGCGGGTCTGAGAAAGGAGATGTCCTGGTCAGGTTGGGAGATAAGAGATGTGATGGACAGCTTGGGATACTATGCTAGTGTTCTGAAGAGATAAAAAGAACTAAGGGAAGATCTTCATTAGTTAGCCATGGAAGATTTTTGTGGATAGACATAGGCAAGAATTGTAGAGGATGGACTATTTCAGAGGCTCTCTTATCAGAGTATGGAGCATAAACAATCCTCCATCTAGGTATCACTCAGATCACAGTGTAGCTTTAAATCCAGGTAAGCCCCAGAAACAAGCGTGAGAAGTTAGGTGATTTGGGAAACCATAACTTGGAAAGGATTTCTTAGTGAATCAGGATTCCAGTTTTTACTCAACCCAGTAACTGAGTTAGCTCTTCATACTGTGAAAAGATACAGTGTTATGTCTAATTCCCTACATATGCTATTGTCTCCACATTACAGTTACAATTATAAATCCAGATGTGTAATGAGAATATTTCTCAGTACTCCAGTGGGTAGGAATTCTACTTCATCTTCTAGCCAAAATACACAGTGAGCAAATGGAACACATACCCTGTGCATTAGAACACTGTCTAACAACATTATACCCTAAGTCCCCTGGTCAATGGGTTTCTCAACACTTCTGCTGATCCCTCTAGTATTAGAAATCCCCTTTGACGTTCTCCTCTTCCAGATATTGGCAAATAGAGCCCTCTTTAGGAGTCAATTGGGAGGCTAATTTTGGTTAACTGTGTGATTGATGGGTCTCCTGCCCAAAGCCTTCCGTGTTTGATGACCCTCTCTACTTGGGACATAGCGGGCTGCTCTTGTTAAATGGTGTGGGCTGGTCTCGTAGAAGCAGAATCGTCAGATTTCATTTGAACAGAGGTTTGGTTTGGTTCCAAGAAGTTAGATCAGTGTTCGCCAAGCCAGCCACTCTATAACAAACACAAGTGTCAGCACTTCTACTGATGAAGATGTCCAGTGGCCTTAGTGTGCTTCCCTCAGCTTTCCACTAGTTCTGTGCATCCCCTGTCTTTTCTATCTCCTTTTGCAAGGGTCCTTACTCTGCATGCTGCAACTTTAAAAGCATCTTAATCACTAATTTTATGTAATTAGCTTCTTTTGTAACATTATGCATTTAAAAATATTTTTCTAAGAAGGGAGTTCACAGATTTCAACAGAATGCCAAAGATATCTCTGTCTGTCTGTCTGTCTGTCTGTCTTTCTCTCCCTCTCTCTCTCTCTCTCTCTCTCTCTCTCTCTCTCTCTCTCTCTCTCACACACACACACACACACACACACACACACGGTTCATAATCCTTGATCCTTGATTTAGAACACCAGTAATGACTGATGAATGAGGAAAAAAACACAGAAAAGTCAAGAAATGATAGTAGCAATAATAACACTACTTTGAACTGGAAATAATCTATTGATAGAAAAGGAAATGTTTTATAAAAAGGTCTGTGGATACATGTCAAGCAGCAAGGAAAACCCCATGGAAATCCTGGTGGGGTTTCTTGTGTTCAAATATCATAGTGGGGGAGATATTCCTCAGGAGAGTTATAAGGCTGGGCTAGATCCTCATCTACCAAGACTGGTATGGCCTGGCCTTCCTAGAAACAAGAAAATATAATAGATCAGTCACAAAAAATTGTTTCAGCAAATGATAAGATTCATGAAAATTGTTGGATCACAAAATTTTTGAATGGCAAAGTGGATAGCATTTGTTGTTGTTTAATCATATTTCTGTTATGTCTGATTCTTCATAATTCCATTTAGGGTTTTCTTGCAAAGACATAGAACCATTTTCCATTTTCTTTTCCAGCTCATTTTACAGATGAAGAAACTGAGGCATACAGGTTTAAGTGACTTGCCCAGGGTCACACAATTAGGAAGTATGTGAGGCAGATTTGAATTCAGGAAAATGAGTCTTCTTGACTTCAGATCTGGTACTCTATCTATTGTTCCTTCCAGCTGCCTAGATATCTAATAAAAGGGATTATATTTTTTTTCTGTAAGTAGTAGGGAATCTTTGGAGCTTATTGAATAAGAGGTAGGATGGTGAGACCTATGCTTTAGAAAAATCACTTTAGCAGCTAAGAGGAAGATGGATTGGAGTGGAGAGTGACTTGAGGCAATAAGACTATTTAGAAAACTATTATTGTATTTGTCCAGATGGGGTTGTGTTGAGAACATTGACTGGAGCAATGGCTGTGAGAGTGGAGAAATGGAGTTGTATATAACTCAGTGGATAGCACATTTAATTTGAAGTCAGGATGGCTTGAGTTGACATTCTATCTCTGTCACTTCTTGGTTCTGTAATCCTGGACAAGACCCCTTTCTAAACCTCAATTACTTCATCTGTAAATAAGAAAGTTAAATGTCATGGCCTCTTCTAGCACTAAATCTGTGATCCTTTGTTGTAGTTGGAAGAGCCCTAAATAGAAAACTAGACACTAGTCCTCATAAGGACTTATCTATGTGACTGAGGACCAATTATTTCACCATTCTGGGATTCATCTTACTTATTTATAAGATGAGGGGGAAATCATATATATATACATATATATATATATATATACATACATACATACATACATACACACACACACACACACACATATATATATACATATATATATATATAAATTATTATGTGGGCCCAGGTATATAAAATAGATGCAAAATCAAATACTGATAATAAATCATAATTTTGGGATTCCTCATTTTCAGGTACAAGACCCCATATGGGGTCACAATTCACAGTTTAAGAAATTGGACCATAGATGTCCTAGTTCCTTGTTAAAATCCTCCTGGGACTCAAGTCCCAGATGCCATGACTTGTCAGCACTAACTTGCTGGAGATTTGGTTGGCTGCCTCACCTGCAATCCTGGCTCTAAGGTCACAATGTCTTGACCTATCAAATCAGAAGAATCACCCCCATCTCTAAAACTGAGAGCAAATTGTACAAAGCAAAAACAAACACCCCCATTTCTCAGAGCAGAGGCAAAAAAAGGGGAGAAGAGACAGGAGAGTCCTTCCCCCAGATTTGAAAGATAGGAATCACTGAGAAGAGTACTGCCAAAAAGATGGTGAAAAGAGAATAAACAGCTTATTCTCACTAGTTTTAAAGGTGGCTATACCACTTACACAGTCAGGACTTAGAGAGCTCCATACTAAGCAAACTGAGCAGGCTCAAAGTTGGGTTATACTTGTTATTTGCATTGTCTTCCTTAAAGAGTTATTGCCAAGAAAAAACTGTAAATTGTCAAGTTTTATTTAAAGTTGGTTGGTCAGTTTGTTTTAAATATCAAGCTATGATTTTATTGTTTTAGGGAACTCCCCAATGGAGACATCCTCTCCCAATGCAGGTTGACACTCGTTTTGCAATCTATAATTTTGAGGAATTGCCTAGAGAACAATGAGACTGAACAACAAAATTTATATAGCACCTATTATGTGCCAAAGTCAATGTTAATCAATTCTTATTTCATTTGATCCTCATCACAGCCTTGGGAGGTAGGGGCTATTATTATCTACATTTTACAGATAAGGAAACTGAGGCAAACAGAGACTGTG
The DNA here is from genome assembly GCA_023553655.1 of Myrmecobius fasciatus. Taxonomy (NCBI): domain Eukaryota; kingdom Metazoa; phylum Chordata; class Mammalia; order Dasyuromorphia; family Myrmecobiidae; genus Myrmecobius; species Myrmecobius fasciatus. The sequence goes on along the minus strand of JAJPUD010007621.1, from coordinate 69,838 downwards.
ACATGCCAAGGGTCATACAGCCAGGATGTGTCAGACAGGGGACTTGAACCCATCTTCCTGAGTCAGAAGCTGCTATCCACTGTTCATTGCTCTTCCATTTAAAGATTAGCCATTGTAATCTATATTTGGGTCCTACCCTCTCAGCCCACATTCAGCTAGTCCACTTTTTCTATTATCATTAGCTGTCTCTTATCAGCTATATGACATAGGACAAGTCACAATTGCTTTGAGCCTCAATTTTCTAGTCTGAAAGATCAGGCTAATGATATCTAACTTTGTTTATTTCTAAAGGTTATTGTGAGGCTCAAGTTGGAAAATGTGTGGATACTTGCAAAAGATTGTATATATGTAAAGTATTACTATTGCTACCTTTTGATTTAACTGGAACAGATTGTCATGAGGGAATACTTAGTCCTGTCCATTCGAGGAATACATGTCCCCAAATATATCTTAGGCCAGAGGAAGAGTTAGCGCTCCTGCCTGAATGGATCTAGAAGAGCATCTTCATGTGAACTGTGAAGAAAGTCCCATTGCAACTTTCCAAGTTGTGAGGTTCAATAAAAAAAAAAAAAACATTTATTAAGTATCTACTATGAGCCTGGCACAGTGTGAAGTACTGGATTGAACATTCCTTCACTTTGATGAGAAAGAGACTTGTAGGAGGTTACCTGTCCAATTAATTTTCTTTCTGTGACTGGAGGAAGGAGACATGGAAATAGAACATTGCTATGGCACAATATTATTGGCTTCCAATTAGGATGATTATTAAGGAAAGTTTCTCATTGTAAATTGTTTCCTCTTGAATTTTAGCCTATTTTCTTTCTTTCTTTCTCCCTTTCTCCCTGTCTTTCTTTCTTTCTTTCTTTCTTTCTTTCTTTCTTTCTTTCTTTCTTCCTTCCTTTCTTTCTTTCTTTCTTTCCTTCCTTCCTTTTCTCTCTCTTTCTTTTTTCCCTTTCCTTCTTCCTTCTTTCATTCTTTTTTCCTTCTTTCCTTCCTCTCTTCTTCCCTTCCTTTCTTCCTTTCTTCTTTGTTTCCTTCCTTGCTTGCTCTCTCTCTCTCTCTCTCTCTCTCTCTTTCTCTCTCTCTCTCTCTCTCTCTCTCTCTCTCTCTCTCTCTTTCTTTCTCAACCTATGATTTTACTGATATAGGGAAGAAATTTACTGATATAGGGAAGAAATTCCCTCATTAATGCAAATTAGTAAGTCTCTCCTTGCCTTAGAATTTCCTGAGCTATTAAGGGGTGGAGAAATTCATTTAAGGTCCCTCTGGGAGAAGTGACCCTTGAGTCCAGTTCTTTCTGACTGCTACACTGCCTTATTTTCACTCTGCCATACTGCTTCTAATTTGAGTTTGGTTCCAAATTAACTGAGGCCTGAATTAGTGATAAGGGTAGTTTTTATGATCAGGTTATATGGTCTCTAAGCCTCTTTTATCTTACTACCTCCCACTCACCCTCCACCCACATTCAGCTAAGGATTTTGTCTTTTCATACAGTGTTTAAAAAATTGAAAGCACCCCCAGAATATCATTAGAATGTCCCCAAGAAGGAAAGGCCTCTTTTCCCAAATTCTCAGAGAAGAAAAGAAAATGAGAGTAAGCAAAAATGTTATCAAACACCAAGAGCATCTTCTTTAGGAGGATGGCATTGTCTGTTTCATTTCTAGGTTTTTTGGGGGGTTTTTTGAGCTTTCTCTGGAAAAACAAATGACAGTGGGAATTTTGACTTTGATTCCTGTCATAAAACAAGGTTAAAAAGTAATTATATGCTAGCCACTGATTTTTTTATTTTTAAATTTTAATTTATATGTTTTATTTCTGTAACATTTTCATTTATAAATATATTCTTCCCACTCTCCTATCCACTGAGTAACTAAAAGGATAGATAAAAGGAAGGGGATAAGGGAGAAAGTAATTCAGCAAAACTATGTCTGACAGTATAATGCTCCATATTCATACCTCTTAATCTCTGCAAAGAAGGGAGGGAGGTACATTCTCTTATTGACCACAAGCATCGTTGTTATTATTATTATTATTATTTAAAGTTCAGTTTAGTTATTTATTTTTGTTCTCTGAATTTACCTTGTTGCTGTCATGTTGTATGTTGTTTTCCTTATTTTTTCTTCATTGCATCAATTTATGTGTGTTTCCATTATTCTTTGAATTTTTCAATGAATATTAAGAATATTGGATATTCAGTCAGGATATTACATTATATTCAATGACTACACTTTTTTAAAAGTTCTTCATTCAATGAGCATTTCTTTTGTTTCAAGTTCTTTACTATGACCAAAAAAGTGCTACTAAGAACATTTTGGTATAAAGGGAACTTTTTTTAAAACCTCTTTGGGTCTCTGGGTATGGACATCTTAGTTATTTTCTTAGCATAATCAGAAGTAACTTTTGAGAATGATCCAGTTGATTCATTGTCCTACTAATAATATATGAATATGCTGATCTTTCGTAGCCCATTCAACATTGTCTCTTTATTTTTTACGATCTTTTCCAATTTGCTAGATATGAAATAAAACCTCAAATTTTGGTTTGATTTGCATTTTTCTTATTATAAATGATATAGCAATCTTTAATATGGTTATAAGTAATTCCTACTTTTAGAATTTTTGATCATCTTTTGATAATTTATTCATTGGTCAATGTGTTAAGCATTGCCTTTTTTTTAGCACTGATATTGGATTTTTAAATAAGTATTTTAAACAGTTTGGCTTATAAATTAATTATCAAAAGATGTTTGAGCAATATTACACGTTACCTTATTTTTGACAATTAATTTTGCAAAGCAGTATGATGAGAAAAATTTTAGATGAAACAAATTGTAATAAATTCCCACTATTAAATTAGAATTTGAATCAGGATTTTATGAACGCCAAAATGGATTCTATTAATCACTGGTGGAGCCATGCACAGCCCTTAGCCAAAACTATGAATTTAGGTCAATACCTTCTAAGAAAAGTATGAGTAAGTCAACAAGTCTTGGAATCTCCACACAAATTAAAAGTGAAAACAGTCTTGCTTTTTACCAGAAGAATTGAAGTATAGGAGACTTTTAGAGCCCAGCTTCTTAAATTTTTTTTTACTCAAGACCCCTTTTCACCCAAGAAATTTTTATGTGGCTCCAGGCATATAGTTATACAAAACAGATATACAAAGGGAAGGGAAGAGAAGGGAAGAGACAAGGGAAGGGAAGAGAAGGGAAGGGAAAAGGGAAGGAAAAGGAAAGAAGGGAAGGGGAAGGGAAGGAAGAGGAGGGGAAGGGAGGGAAGAAAATAGTGTCAGAAAATAGTTCCTGAACTCAAATCTCTCCTCACTTCAAGTCTATAAAAAGACTGAAAACAAGAAAAGATTAATTAAGAAGTCTGGCCTTCAGCTAAGATTTAAAGATAAGTAAAATTTGTATAACTGAGAGTATAAAGAAGGACATTTCAACTGAGGAAGCCACATCAGCAAAGAAAACCAATGTATCTGAACTGGAAAATATTGTTAGAATGCAATGAATAGGAAAGTCAAATGGATTACTGGGGTTGATTATATATGGAAGCATTTAAAAGGCAGGCAGAGAGAGGCATTTACATTTGATGCTGAGAGCAGTAAGGAGCCATTAAGTGTCTGATGAAGTTGTAGGGAAGATTGCTTTGGTTATAGTATGCACTGGAACATGGGATACTGACTGACCAGAAGGCTGTTTATTAGTGATTCAGGTTAGAGCTAACATCTAGGAGAAAGAAAAATCATTTGTTGGACTTTTATTGGGAACTCTTTATTCTCTCAGAAAAGACACATGGGAATGATGAATGATTTGAGAGCCAAATCTCTTGGTATTCTTTGTTGACATTGGCTAGTTCTCCTTCTCCTTTTCCTTCATCATCTCTTCTTTCTCCTTTTCCTCCTCCTCCTCCTTTTTCTCTTTTTTCTCCTCCTTTTCTTTCTCTTTCTCTCCTCTCCTCTTCCTTTTTTCTCCTCCTTCTTTTTCCTTTTCCTCCTCCTCCTGCTACTTCTTCTTCTCCTTTCTTTCTTCCTCTTCCTTTGCCTTCTTTTCTTCCTCCTTCTGAAAACTAAGTTCTTCTGGGATCTTGATTTCACTAATCTGTACACAAAGAAGCTAGATGTGATTCAGACTAGGGAAATATGAGTCCAGTCTACTTGAGGTTATCAACCAATATGACCTTCACTCTCACCCTCTCTGTCAGTCTGTTAATCTGTCTGTCTCTGTCTGTCTCTTTCTCTCTGTTTCTCTGTTTCTATTTCTGTCTCTCTCTGTCTCTGTTTCTCTCTATCTCTTTCTCTGCCTCACTATCTCCGTTTTTGTCTCTGTCTCTCTGTCTGATTCTCTGCCTGTCTGCCTCTCTGTCTCACTCTCTTTCTACCTCTCTTTCTTTCCCTCTCTGTTTCTGTTTCTCTGTTTCCCTCACTTTCTCTCTCCCTTTCTCTCTCTTCCCTTTTTCTTTTCTTTCTTTCTTCCTTCTTGTAAAGATAAATTAAAATAATGAATCAACCACTGGGAACAAAAACCTGATTGTCTGTTCTTCCCGTGGGCAGTAATCTGCCTCTGTTTTCCATAGAAGTACAAATCATATTTCTTTTTTACACAGGGGCAGACTTCAGAGATATTGCAAGCTGTACAACTCTTGGGGATGTTCTGACATATTTCCCATCAACTTTTCCCCCTTGCTTTTTGAAATATTCCTGTCTCTGAGCTTATATCCCATCTTGAGGCTGAAGGGAAATGAACACATGAAAAATTATTAATGACTGCTTCATGGGCTAGCCACAATCCCTTGAAAAAGTTTACATCTAACTCTGGAGGCTCTGAGGTAAGGAATGGTTTGAATTAGTGCTGGAATGGAGTGGGTATGAGAGAGAGAGACAAGTGATAGCTAGTCCTTGATCTGAAGCTTCTGGGTGGGATTCAAACCCCATCTCTCTCTAAAACAACCCACCAAAGTTAAGAAACACACATGTGACTCCTCTTGGGACTTATGATCTTTTTCTGGAAAGTTTAATTCCAAGAACTATAGTCCCTCCTTATCATCTTCCTTTCTCATATGCCTCTATCAACAAGACGCTTAATGAGAATAGTGGCGATGCATGCTAGGAAGAGTTCCAAAACAGGGAAGAGGGGGATGAATAAGCTGCAAGACATATTCTGTGCAACAATAGTCTAGAAATGACTAAACTGTCCGTGCACTTTAACCTGGCAATATTACTTACTAAACATATACCACAGGACAAAGACAGCAGGAGCTATATCTTCAAAATACAGCAACATTTGTAGAGAAACAAAGTGGGTGCCCATCAGCTGAGGAATGGCTGGAAATTATGGCACATGAATGTAAGTCATTGTGATATAAGAAATGGCAAATATGAAAAATATTAGAAATCTGGGAAGACTAGTATGAACTGATGCAGAATGAAGAAGACAGAACCAGCTCAATCAGTCACTGCAACAATGGAAAGGAAAACAAACCTGAAAGACTTTAAAACTCTAATCAATACAATGACCAATCATGAGCTCAGAAGAGTTATGGTGAAGCATGCTTCCCACTTGGGGCAAAGAGGTGATACTGAAGAGATATCCATTTTCAGGCATGACCAATGTGTAGATTTATTTTGAGTGTCTATGTTTATTTGTTATAAGAAAGAACTTCTGATTGAGGAGGCAGTTGGTGGGTAGTGCTAATGATGAAAAAAAATAACTAAATAAAAAGAAATAAAAGTACTTGATGAAATGTTATCCAGATTTATAGAAGATAGATTGTAGAAGGAAGTTTAAGAAGGGGTTCAGAGAAGGAGGGCAGCTTTGTTATTGTGACATGAAATTTAATATTCACTTAAAAAACTAAATTCTACATTATTTTACAGCTTTCTGTACAATTCTTTTTGTTATTCTTCATATATTGAAATATTTATATATATATATATGTATATAAGGTTTGCAAATAAAAAATTAAAAAAAATGAATCATGATTTGATGCAATCACAAATTGGTATTTATTTTATTTAGCTCTACCCTAATTTGATTAATAAAATCAGACACTCAAGTAACATTTATTATTCTTCCTAACCAATTAGCCCAGAGAAGGTACAGCATGCATGCATTTGTACCACTCCCAGATTTAGTCAACGGCTTGACAAAAGAGCAAGAGCTTCAGTTTTCTTCTTTCGAACTTAGTTTTGGCAGACAACTGCTTGCAGTAAGAGGTTTTGGTTCAGTTCAGGGTTTACCTCAACTAACCACTGGCCTGACCAGAATCAGGATTTTCTATCCAAATACTGGAGCTAATGCTCCAATGGAAAAAGATCAATTGGTTAAGTATCTTTTTATTTGGTTTTCAAACATTGGGTTTATAGGCACAAGAGGTTCCATTTAAATACGGAGTAGGACTGATTCACCAGCCTTGGGTTAACCTCAATGTTCAGTTAAGTGAATGAGACCCATAGAGCTGCATACCACTCACTTACCATGTTTCCAAACCTCTGAACTGAGAAGTATATCTGAGGTTCCAGAAGACTTTTGAATATATGTTTATTCAAAGAGAAGCAACCACATCTCAATTCAGGAATCAATTAATGACAAAGGCAAAAACCACTCATGGACAAAGAATCAAACATGATTTAATTTTCCCTAGTTTGCAAAATTGATACATTTGTGAAGAGCTATGGAACTACAGATTCCACTGCTTTGAAGCTGAAGGTCATTTGATGGGCAAGAAAAAGAGTATATAGATCTTGGGGAGAATTAGCAAATCACTTAACTTTTGTTTGCCTCAGTTTCCTCATCTGCAATATGGGGATAACCTTCCCAGGACTGTTTTGAGAAACAAATGAGGAAATATTTGTAAAGGGCTTAGGAAGTGCCTACATAAATGCTAATTATCATCATTGTAATCATGATGATGATGTTGCACCATATTACAATGCAGAATGCACAGTTGCAAGGGATGCTATCAGATCAATGAGCCACAAAAAAAAAAAAAAGAATAAAGGAGTCTGATCACATTGGGATAGCAGAGGATAATTTAGGACAATCCATGTGCTCCAGTAATATCTATGTACTGTTAAGAGAACTCCAGGAAGATCCTTCATGCATTGGATGGGTCCCCTGAGTTAAATTTATAGGAATACGTGGATAAAAGTTGCATGGGGCAGTTCAGCTTGGATTGGTTTCAACCAGAGATCAGAGAAAATATCCACATCCATGAGAACATAGGTTCATTGAGTCATGAGTAAGATTTTGGATAGTTAATAAATTAAAATTTGCTGAAGAATGAATGGTTCAAAGGAAATGCTAATTTTTCTAGAAGATGAACTAAGGTATCTTCTGTATTTGCTGGGTGAGCTTCCTTTTTATGTACCTATATTGTCAAGGATAATGATATCTTCTTAATATTAAGGTCACGTTCCTTTTCAAGTCCAGAAAGTATGTATGTATATGTGTGTGTTTGTATGTGTATGCATGTCTGTGTTTAGGCATTTCAAAATTATGTAAACCCAGAGTTAATCTAGAGTTTATTGTGATTCTGTAATAGGCAAAGAGCAAAACTTAGATAAAAGTAGTGATAAAGAACTCTTTGGAAATATAAAATGTACAAGAAGAATTTTGTTATTTTATTTTAGTTTTTTATCTTGGAGTCTGGAGGAAAATGCTCATCTGTTTTGTCATTATATCCCACTTAAATCAAAATATGCCTGCTGTATTCCCTTCTCCTATATGATTTTCTTCTCCTATTAAAGTGAAAGCCTTTTGGAACTGGGAAGGTAAGAAGAAGAAAAAACATATATAGTATCTATTATGTGCACTTTGTACTTTGTAAGTACTTTACAAGTTTCATTTCATTTGATCCTCACAAAAACCCTGGGAGGTAGGTGCTGTTATTGTCCCCGTTTTACAGATGAGCAAACTGAGGCATTCAAAGGTTAAATGATTTGTTCAGAGTCACCTAGCTAGTGAGTGTCTAAATCCACATATAAACTTAGGATTTCTTGACTCTTAAACCTAGCATTGCCACTTAGCTGCCAGTCTTGGGACTGTGATGATTTTGTATTTCTATCCCTGGCATTTAGCAAATTACCTGGCATATAGTAAGAAAATAAGTACTTAATGCTTTTTTCTTCTTTTTTCTTATTATTTATTTTTATTTTTGTGTTTTGCATTAATAGTATTTTATTTTTTCAATTCCATGTAAAATAATTTTCAATATTTATTTTTATAAGATTTTGATTTCCTTTTTTCCTCCCTCCCTTTCTTCCCTTTTACCTAGATTCTTCTTTGATATAAGTTATATATATGCAATCATATTGAAGATATTTCCACATTAATGGAAAGAAAAATCAGAACAAAAGGGAAAAACCATGAGAAAAAAAAAAAAACAAACAACTCAAGTTAAAATAGTATGTTTTTTTCTGCATTCAAACTCCAGAGTTCTTCTTCTTCTAGACATGGACAGCATTTTCCATCATAATTCTTTTGGAATTGTTTAAAATCATTACATTGCTGAGAAGAGCTGAGTCAATCACAGTTGATCATAGCAAAATGTTGCTGTTATTGTGTACAATGTTCTCCTGGTTCTGCTTACTTTACTTAGCATCAGTTATAAGGCCGATATAAATATATGATTATTGTTGTTTTTATTACCATACCTGTGCAAATGTATGATTTTCATATTCTAATTAACAACTTTTTTTAACCAAAGATTTTTTTTTTTTTTTTTTTTGCTTTTTGCTGAGGCAATTGGGGTTAAGTGACTTGCCCAGGGTCACGCAGCTAGAATTTGAACTCAGGTCCTCCTGACTTCAAGGCTGGTGCTCTACCCACTGCGCCACCTAGCTGCCCCTAACCGAAGAATTTCTATGTATACCCTCCAACCCTATTAATTCTCTCTTGTAGCAAAAAAAAAACAAAAAAAAACAAAAACAAAAAAACGAGGTATTATTATACCTGTGAAAATGTTGTATGGTCCTTATATTCTAATTAACTTTTATTTACTCTTTTTTTTAACCAAAGAATTTCTCTGCATACCCCTCCAACCCTATTAATTCTCTCTTATAGCAAAAAAAATGATGAAATATTACATCTGATGATTCCTCACTGTCTATATCACTTCTCTACAAAGAAAAAGATCTGTTTTTTCCTCTTTTCTCTGGGTGAAGATGAGTCACTGCAACAAATCTTTGGTCAATAGCAGTGTTCCTATATTTTCCTAATTTTTTACATTATCAAATAGTATGATAAGAGAGTCCTATTCCCTTCACTCTTTACCAAAGACCCAAAGCACCAAGTTAACAGGACTTTCCAGTCTCGTGTTATGGCAGCATCACAGCTGAAAAGTCTTTAGAAAATATGCTTAGCTGTCACGAGGCCGCATTTACTAGTTTTAAAGAAGAAGGGGTTTAAAAGTAAGTTTCTTAAACTGGTCTATTTCTACGCCTTTCAGGGATGACAGAAGTATGGTACACAGAACTGAGCGTGGGTTTTGAATGCCGTTCAGCTGCTATTTTTGAGGCGAGTATACCCGTGCATGTGGTGCATAATAGTTTTTCATTTATTTCATCCCGTGACTGCTACTTATATTTTGTATATGCTGATTTAGATGGGGGAGAGGAGACTGGCTGGGTCAGGGTGGCAGGGAAGGCAGCAGAGACTAGGATGGGCATTGTTTGCAATCCTGCTGAGTCTGAGTTTCTAAGGGCAGCTATGATTCTTTTGTCTCCTTGCCTCAGGACTATTCTCAAGTCTTCATTGTGTTCACAGCTTTTCATCATTCATTCTTTGACTCTACTAAGTTTCTTTTTTTTTTTTTAATTAAAGCTTTTTATTTCTCAAAACTTAAACATGGACAATTTTTCAACATTAGCACTTGCAAAACCCTATGTTCCGACTCTACTAAGTTTCTTGACTAAGATGCAGGTTACTTATTTTAAACAAGCAGCCAGGTCCCATACATGAGCCCATCCAATTGCTCAGCTTCCCTTAGGAAGTTTTTTAAAGTTTATTTGGAATTTTAAATGAAAATCTTAAAGCTTGTGGAATCTGCTTTGTTTTTTTGTTTTTTGTTTTTTGTTTTTTTTTTTTTTTTTTTTTTTTTTTTTTAATTAAAACTTTTTATTTTCAAAACATATGCATGGGGATAGCTAGGGACGGGGCAGCTAGGTGGCGCAGTGGATAGAGCACCAGCCCTGAAGTCAGGACGATCTGAGTTCAAATCTGGTCTCAGACACTTAATATTCCCTAGCTGTGTGACCCTGGGCAAGTGACTCAACCTCAATTGCCTCAGCAAAAAAAAACAAAAAAAAAAAACATATGCATGGGCAATTTTCAATATTCACCCTTGTGAAATCTTGTGTTCCAAAATTTTTCCCTCCCTTCTCTCCATCTCCTATCCTAGACAGCAAGTAATCCAATACATGTTAAACAGATGCAATTCTTTTATACATATTTATACAATTATCTTACTGCACAAGAAAAATCAGATCAAAAAGGAAAAAAAAATGAGAAAGAAAACAAAATGCAAGGAACAACAACAAAAAAGGGAACATGTTATGTTGTGATCCACACTCAGTTCCCACAGGCCTCTCTCTGGGTACAGATGGCTCTCTCCATCACAAGACCATTGGAACTGGCCAGAATCACCTCCCTGTTAAGGTCTGTCAGAATTGATCATCACATAATCTTACTGTACAATGTTCTAGTTCTGCTCACTTCACTCAGCATCAGTTCATGTAAGTCGATCCAGATCTCTCTGATCGTTTTTTATAGAACAATAATATTTCATAGCATTCATAGACCATAACTTGGAATCTGCTTTGCAAAATAAAATTAAAATGAAATAAAACAAGACAAGACAAAACAAAACAAAACTCATAGTAGCACCATTCTGAGACCGCAGAATACAAAATAAAGGCCTTCTAATAAGGTTCTCTCTGGGAGCTTTGGAGATATAGAAGTGAAATATGGAAGTTTGTAACTTGAAATTTGAATATCATGAGGATTTGGTTCAGAGTAGAAACAACATTGAGAAAATGAGAAGTTGTAACAGAAGCAACAAAAAGGATTAAACATGTAAACACATATTTATACGCGGAATGATAGACCTGGAAGGGATCTTGGAGCATAACTGATTTAGAGACTTGGGAGAGGCTCTCTTCCATAAAAACATGGAGCCACGATGAAGAGATGCATCTTTCTCAAACTAACAAAATTAGACAGAAAGCAAAAGACTTGGGCTTTAAATTCACATCTCTTTATACCAAATGCAGTGCTCTTTCTTCTAGTTCATGTTGCCCCTAAAAGGGGGAACTATAACTTGAAACACATCAGTATTCAAAGAGTTATGCAAAAAAGTTAATAATTTTTTTACCATGTTAATTTTTTGCATAATCTGACACATGCTCTAGAATTTTTTATGGGAAGAGCACATATTCAAAGGATTCAATAGAAGGATAAGGAAGAATCGAAGTATTAAAATTTTACAGGAAAATTTAGGCCAGAATAGATGGCCATCTAAAGAATAAAATCCTGGAGGGAATGGTTGAATAGGCTATGGTATATAAATGCAATAGAATGCTATTGTGCAATAAGTAAATTTCAAAAAAATCAATAACAACTTGTATTAACTGATGCAAAGCGCAATGAGCAGAAGGAAAACGTTGTGCAATGATCAAATATGAATGACTTAGATCCTCTCAGCGACACAACGATCCAAGACAAGTGCAAAGAACTCAGGAAGGAAAAAACATCTGTAACCAGATAGCAAACTGACAGACTCTGAATGCAGATTGAAGCATGGTTTTTTCACTTACTTTATTCTTTCTCATGTTTTTTTTTTCTTTTGATCTGTTTATTCTTTCACAACTAATATGGAAATATGTTTTACATGATGGCATATACATACACTAGAAAAAACTGCCTACTTTATTCAGAAGAGGGAAGTGAAGGAGAGGGAGGAAGAAAATTTTGGAACTCAAAATCTTGTAAAAATAAATGCTAAAAATTTTCTTATCATGTATCTAGGAGAAAAATAAAATACTATTATATTTATAGGTATTATATATGCATACATACAGATAATGGCATATATTTGAAAATGAAGGCATGTCAAAACAAAATCTATTGTTATAATTCTTTTAAGAAAAACATATATATATGTATGTATATATATACATATATGTATATATATATATATATATATATATATATAAATCCTAAAGACTCAGAGAAACAGTTTTGATGAGAAGGAAAAGCACAAGTTGTCTGAAGAAATAAGTTTGGATAAAAAAATTGTAGCATGTAGGGGTGTCCACAAGAAAAGGTTTGAGGTTCTCTCTGGGTGCATATTTACTCAAAATCATAAATTGTAAGGCCCTACTAATGAAATTACTAATCAACCAGAGGACATTGTCTTCTGCAGGACCACTGGCATAGGATCATAAATTTAGATTTTTTTTTTATTTTATAGATTAGGAAACTAAGGCCAAGAGATGAAGTTACTTGCCTAGGGTCATGCAACTAATAAATGTCTGAGGCCAGAGTTGAACTCAGGTCCTCCTGACTCCAAGATGGCTGTGTCATCTAGTTTTCCCACCAAATGATGATGTGGGCCTCTGAAATCCCTACTAAGAGATTTTGTGATAATATTGTTCATGTCAGCAATAAGTTTGGGATGCAAAGATGAGCTATATTTATCAAAACCTGAAAAGTTGCAGTCCTGGGGTAGCTAGGTGGTGCAGTGGATAGAGCACCAACCCTGAAGTCAGGAGGACCTGAGTTCAAATCTGACCTCAGACACTTAACACTGCCTAGCCACGTGACCCTGGGCAAGTCACTTAACCCCAATGCCTCAGCAAAAAGAAAAAAAAGTTACAGTCCTTTATTTGTAGAAATATGATAAATAAGAAATGAAAAATCCTTCAAAATATCAACTTTATAATGAGCTATTTTGTTTAAGCAGGCAGCAATTTGTGGAGAGTGTTGTTGGTTATTGACCACCCTGGGTCTTAAGAAGCAGCACTTGCTAAAATTCTGTTCCAGAAACACATTGGAATACTTAGGAATATTAAATTTGGGGTTATCTATACAAATATAAAAGGGTAATGAATTATAAGAGGCCTGTTTTTCTTATTTTTCCATCATTAATTCTTTATCCTATCAGTAAATACAGACAACTTTTATATATGGGGGCCATGAGGATGGTCTAGATTTGTGATTTTCTAGACATAAAGAGCACTTGGTAGGGAAATTCCCCTTACCAGTGTTGAACACTGATAATTCTGCAATTTTGTCTTAGAGGATGGCTGTTAGGTGGTATATGTCAATGTGAGGACTGGAATCGAAGTCTTCCTGATTCTCAGTCTACTTCCATCTATTCTCCCACGACGCTTCTCCTGGGATGACAGAAGTAACTAAAATAGATAGTATATCACACTGTGAGATTGCTCTAGGGGAAAAGTTAGACATTTCATACAAATAAACCCGGATTTTGCCTTCTTTCCTCCTAACATGTGATCAAGCTTGGAGCCTGTAAGGTGGGTATTGTTCATGTTTGGTTCTCTGACCTCTGAATCCCAAGGGATGGTTGAAAGGAGTTAGGGGTTGGGAATGAGTTACTTTGACTTTCATTCTATAAGGGACTATTCCTAGTGGCAAGGGCATCTTTCAATTGTTGATTGAAAATGGCAGGAAAGAGGGTCGTTTAGTGACAGTAATTGGTTTTTGTGGAAAAAAATTAAAAGGAAAGGAAATGGAATCTTGGGACAACATTTTTCATTTCAAAAATTTATTTTTTTAAAATTTTCAATTCCTAACTTTCTCCCTCTTTCTGGATCCCCCTTCATTCATTGAGAATACAAGTAATACAAAATTCTTATCAAATTATTGACATTAGGCTACATTGTCTTTTCACTGGCTATTTTTTTGATAAATTATCAATATTTGATAATGTCAAAAATTATCAGTTTTCTGCATTAATATCTACATCATACACACACATACATACACTCAAACACCCACACACAAACTACCAGAATTCAGTAAGATATTAAGTCACAAGACATATTAAATGGCCATATTTTCATATGAATGGAACAGTTAGGTGGTACAGTGTATAGAGCAATGGCCTTGAAGTCAAGAAGGCCTGAGTTTAAATCTGACTTCAGATATGGATTAGGTGAGTGACTCTGAGAAAGTCACGTAATCCTTTTGGCCTCAGTTTCCTCTTCTGTAAAATGATCTAGAGATGGAAATGGCAAATCCCTCCAGTATCTTTGCCAAGAAAATCCAAAAAGGGTCACAAAGAATTGGATGCGATTGAAACAAGCAAGGAACATTCATATGAATGGCAATATTAGGAAAGGGGAGGGATGGACAGACAGAATGAAAAGAAACCAATTGTAGTCACATCACTATTCTTCCATTTTGACCACATGAAGTTGGAGACTAAAGGTATTATTGCTAATTTTCTTCCAGACATGTGGTATATAAATTGTTGCCTTTGTTCCTACTTATAATTTTCAGCTTGGTACTATTTTGCAGCAACTGCAATTTTAGGCTATGCCTGGAATTTTAAATTGCTTGTGTCTATAAATTTCCAAGGGGAACAAGTTTGTAGTTATGTGTTTTTAGGGATTTGTGTGTAGCAAGGCCAAAATCTATGAAATCTATAGGCAATTGGGAAATGGTGAGGGGGAGTTTTCATGCCAATTATTAGATACATTTGATATTCTGGAGTAGTTAAACGTCCTGGAAAGTCACAATAAAGAACAAGATTCTCCCTAGTAACCAATAGATTGTTGGATTTTTTTTCCCCGAACATACACAGGATTCAGCACTGGCGTATCAAATCTTCCTGCTTTGGGGAGTTATAATCAACCCACTCCCTCTTCCAGTTCACAGAAGAACTAAATCACCACAATCTAATTTCTTCAGAAAGAAGGGCTTGTTTCTTGGTTACCTCAGCTGTCAGCCCTAATCAAACCATAGTTGTTAAATCTGGACAAAGCAATGTGCTTTGCATGAAGGCAAATTAGCCCTCCCCCATCTATTAAACCTGCCTATATTTCACTTTGAAATACAAGACAAGGTGGCCACTGCTGTGGCATTCCTGGGAAAACAAGATTACCCTGATCCCAAGAATTCATGGGATAGAACTGGCAGCAAGTACAGTGATCAATAGAGAGTTTGCTTTGGATTGTACATATTAGAAGAGGATTTATTCAAAAAATTCAAAAAAAATTCAAAAAAAATTCAAAAAGTTTGATTATGTTTTCTCTTCCATTAGAACGTAAGCTCCTTGAGGATTATTTTTTGCCTTTTCTTTGTATCCTCAGCCTTTAGAATTGTGTGTGGCATTTATTTTTTTAACTAGATTTTTTTATTAAAGCTTTTTATTTACAAAACATATGCATGGGTAATTTTTCAATATTGACCCTTGCAAAGCTTTCTGTTACAAATATTTTCCTCCTTCCCTACACCCCCTCCCCTAGATGGCAGGTGGTCTAATACATGTTAATTATGTTAAAATATATGATAAATCCAATATAGGTATACATATTTATACAGTTATCTTGCTACACAAGAAAAATTGGATATAGACAGAAAAAAAAACCTGAGAAAGAAAACAAAATGCAAGCAAACATCAACAGAAAGCATTAAAATGCTATGTTGTGATCCACAATCAGTTCCCACAGGCCGCTTTCTTCATCACTGAACAAACTGGAACTGGTTTGAAACATTTCATTGTTGAAGAGAACCATGTCCTTCAGAATTGATCATCATATAGTCCTGTTGTTGCCGTGTATAATGATCTCCTGGTTCTGCTCATTTCACTCAGCATCAGTTCATGCAAGTCTCTCCAGGCCTCTCTGAAATCATCCTGCTGCTCGTTTCTTATAGAACAATAATATTCCATGACATTCATATACCATAATTTATTCAGCCATTCTCCAATTGATGGGCATCCATTCAGTTTCCAGTTTCTAGCCACTGCAAAAAGGGCTGCCACAAACATTTTTGCTGTGTGTGGCATTTAATAATAAATTTAATTGCAAATCAATAATTAATTGATATTACTTTGGCTAGCAGAATGTTAGTATGATGAGGTCCAAATGGAATCAGTCTTTAAACTATTGGTCCCTGAGTGATTGCATGATCATAATAACCCACATTTGTATAAGGGTTTAAGACTTTTTTCATAGTAATAGCATGATATTGTATTGTCATCCCTACTTTACCTCTGGGAAAATTGAGAGCTTAAGAAATAAAATAACTTAAACTTAACTTAAACTAGGTTATACAGCTAGTGACTAACAGAACCAGCATTTAAACTTGGGGTCCCTCATTCCAAATCCTTCATTTTTCATATCTTACCCTATCCTGTGTCTATCTCTGCCCTATCTCCACCTGCCCTACAAACACCCTTCTCTTTTCCTCCCATATGATTATTTTCAAAAGGGTAGTGTGAAACTGATTGGTCTTTCAATATATAATTATAATATAATAATAATTATACAATCTCTTTTAAAGGTTTAGTTTACATGAATTAGAATATATTTTCAGACGAACTCATATCTTGAAATTCAAGAGGAAAAAACCTACAAATTATTTTAACATAAAAAAAAACCTATCAGTTACATTTTTGGACTGGGAAACTGGTATGTGTATTTGTGAACATGAAATAGTTGGCCTGGGACCCAGGTTAAATATGAGCTACACTTTTGATTTAGGTCTGAAATGCAAGAAGGGGAAGCATCTTGCCTTTGACATTTACTATCAAGTAAATCTGGAACAAGTTATTTCACTTTCCCTAGATCTAAGTTTCTTCATTTATAGAATGAGATGGCTGGATCAGATGTCTTCTGATGTTCCTTTTAGCCCCAGTTCTGTAATCCTATAATCTTTTCCTGGCTCCTTATTTATCTCTTTTAATTGGAAATAAGTATATGCTTATAATATTGCATATGGTTCAGTCTGCCTGAGTTTTGATTCCAGGGTGCCTTTGGAAGAATTTATTTAATTTCTCTCTCTCTCTCTCTCTCTCTCTCTCTCTCTCTCTCTCTCTCTCTCTCTCCTTCCCTCTCTCCCTCCTTCCCTCTCTCTCTCTCTCTCTCCTTCCCTCTCTCTTTCTTTCCCCTCTCTCTTCCCCTCTCTTCCTCTCTCTCTCTTTGTCTCTGTCTCTCTCTCCCCCATCTGTCTCTCTGTCCCTGTCTCTCTCTCTCTCACTGTTTCTGTCTCTCTCTTTGTCTCTCTCTGTCTCTGTCTCTCTGTCTCTGTCTCTCTCGCTGTCTCTGTTTCTCTGTCTCTCTCTGTCTCTCCTTCTCTCTCTGTCTTTCTCTCCCTCCCTATTCCTTCCTCCCTTCTCTTCCTCCCTCTCTCTCTCCATCTCTGTCACTGTCTGTCTCTCTCCTTCTCCTTTTCCCTCTGTGTGTGTATATGTTTGTATGTTTCCTCTTAAATATAAATGAAGTAAAATGAGACTATGCTCGCTTAGAGATTTAGCAAAGAATGAGTAAAAAGTAAACAATGAATAGAAAGTGGAAAATATTATGTAAATGCCTAATAAGAATGTAATTCATTTTTCAGAGGTGATTGGTGAGGGAAGAGGTAGAGCATGTGATAAACTCTTTTTAGTTCCATAGGAGTAATGCTAAATGAATTGTTTTCTTTGCTTACACATTTATAACTTTTCCTACAACATAAAAAAAAGTCTTGGAAAAACGTCTTTTGCTATCTAACCCTATTGTGATGGAAACTTTTTGCCTTGGTTTATAGAATTTCATGGGTGGATACTTTCTTCCATAAGTACCAATTAGGGGTTCATTATGACTCTGGTAACCTGGAGCCCTAGATGGACAAGGTTTCAATTTCATATTGCTGGCTTCCTCCTCAAAGAACTAGAGTTAATTGTTGCCTCTGAATCAACATACTTGAGGATATAGGGGGTTTTGATGCTCCATGAGAGTTTGCTATTTCTGTATTGTTGCCGGCACTAAGTAATTGTGTATCTAAATAATATGGTACTTCTGCTCTAAATTGATTGTCAGTGTCTAATTATCAGTTTTATTATTGATTTAGTTTGATTACCAATTTCTGTTCTATGCTGATTACTAATTTCTTCTTTTATGATTTTTAGTTCTCCTTTGAATCATTCTGGAGTTTCTTATCATTCCATACTTTTTAGGGAATGTATAAGATTCTGCCTTGTACCAGTCTCTAATAATATGTGCTGTGCTTAAAATAGATATTGATTTCCATTTTAGAGAAGAAGGCTAACGTGTTGAAAGAACTCTTCTCTATTCTTTTTTTTTAAGTTTTTTATTTTCAAAACATACACACAAATAATTTTTCAACATTGACCCTTGCATAGCCTTGTGTTTCAGATTTGCCCCTCCTTCCCCCCACCCCGTACTATAGATGGCAAACAACTTCTCTATTCTTTAAGCTATTATGGAGAATGAAATGCTTGATCAAAGAATGATGTTCTCCAAGGAGAAAATAAAAAAGTTGAAGAAACTGAAGAAGCAGAAGGGAATTCTAATCCATTTCAGGAGATTAGAAAGTAGATGAATATGACCTAGCAGAAAGGGAAAAAAAAGAAGCAATGGAGCTAAGATATGAAACTCTTCCTACAGAGTAGGGATCCAAGATCATATGATGAGAAATCAACTCTTTATGCTCCAAGAAATTACATTTTGGATATACAGATCCTATTGTTGATTTGAAATAAGACCAAAGTCAGCTATTTTCCTGGGACATTTATATAACAAAATTTTTCAAACCAGATGACCACTACCCACTACTGGGAATCCATGTGTGCACAAATAATATTGCCACTATCCTTATGCTATAACTTAAGATTAGTAAGTGCTATTGTTGTTCACCAAGGACAGGAAATTCAGAAAAGAAAGACAGATTGGACAAGTGAATAGTTGAGTAAGGAAAAAAAAACATTTGAGAACAAGGTTTGGATTTCCTGACTATAATTTAAAATACAAATATGGCTGTTGTCCAGCCATAGATGAATCAGGTATTGTATAATAAATATTTGTCTGGAATTTTGTGAATCTGATTGGAAAAGCTTTAAATTTAAAGGGAATAAGAGGGAAAGAAAACAGCAAACATATATTTGCAAAGCCTAAGTGCCATAGAGTAGTTGGTACAATATAAGAGGAAGAATAGCAAAAACAAACAAAAGAAAAAACAGAACAGTAATTCAAAAGAAACAATATCCAAAAGGAAAATCAGAAATAATACCCATGGCTTCAGGTATCTATATATATTAATGTACAAAATATAGGTAATAAATGAGGAGAATACAATATTCAAAAAAGAAAAAATAATGACGATAATGAAATTATCATTGTATATGAAGGTATGTACTTCTGTAAGAAGATTCAGGAACATAGAGGAGGAAGCATAATAGAGATCATATTGGTAAGGGTAAATAGAAGAAAAAATAACATAATTGTAATGTATGGCAGAACATCTGGACACTACTAGGAACTAGTCACAAACCTGACATGAAGACACCATCAGAGGTGTTAAACCATAACACTTCTTCATGAGCAGAATTAGATTTAAATGTAATTGGGACATTTAATAAAATAAATTAATTGATAAAAGTGAATAAATATGCATTGTTTTCTAAGTTAATTGGTGACCCACAGGGATCCCTATTTACAGTTTAGTGACCTCTATTTCCATTTGAACTTGAAACTATTAATTTAGAGCTTAGGAGACTTCAATTAGGTAGATATCAATTGAAAATCTCTGTTAAAGACGGATCAATGGATTCAATTTTTCCCTAAATTTGTTAATTGATCTTATTTTTCAATGAGAGCTCTAATTTCCAATATATATTACTTTTTTTATGAATTTTATTTCTTCTTGAATCATTCTGAATTTTTCTCATATTCCATACTTTTGGGGAAGTATATAAGATTCTGACTTACACTAGGCATTATTGGCCTTACTTCCTTTCATGTTGTAATATTAGTTAAGAGAGTTTTTATTCTTTAAGACTTCATTCATTTTTTTTCTCCTATTTTTATGATTTTATTGCTTTGCCTCATTTTGTTCTGATCTTTTATTGAAGTTTTATTTCATATGAGATTTTAGTGTTTTAGTACTGGTATTTTTTGTATCCTTTGTATCACTTTTTGCTCCTTTTGCTGTTGAGTAGACTCCCAAGAACCAGACTGCTTTAGTCTTTCCAAGTTGGACAATATGGAGTTTGGTAATTTAGGTCCCAGTTCTTCCCAGTTCTTCTTTTTGCTCTGCTCCTTTCCTTCTTGTGGCTGGAGAAAATATAGTATCTGCTATTTCTTGCAGGGTGGAGAGACAGAGACAGAGAGAGAACAGGATAGAGACAGAGAGAAAGAGACAGGCAGAAAGAAGAAGAGAATAAGACAGAGAGACAGATAAAGAGACAGAGTATAGAGGCAGGAAGAGACAGAGACAGAAAGGAAAAGAGAATAAGACAGAGAGAGACAGACAAAGAGAGTATAAAGGCAGAGAGAAAGAAACAGAAAGGGAAAGAATAAGAAAGTGACACACAGAGAGAGAACAGAATACAGACAAAAAGAGAGACAGAAAGAAAAAAGAGAACAAGACAGAGAAAGAGAGAGACAGAGATGGAAAAGAAAAGAGAACAAAACAGAGATACAAACAAAGAAACAAAAAGAGTATAGAGGCAGAAAGAGACAGAGACAGAAAGGGAAAGAGAATAAGACAGAGAGAGACAGACAAAGAGTATAGAGTTAGAGAGAAAGAAACAGAAAGGGAAAGAATAAGAAAATGACACAGAGAGAGAATAGAATAGAGACAAAGAGAGACAGAGACAGAAAGAAAAAGAGAACAAGACAGAGAAAGAGAGACAGAGATGGAAAAGAAAAGAGAACAAGACAGAGAGAGAGAAAGAGACAGACAGAGAGATACAGGGAGAGACAGGGAGACAGACAGAGAGAGAGAGAGACAAAGAGAGAAACAGAGACAGAGACAGAGAGCATGAGAGAGAGTGAGTTTAGACAAGGTCCCCTTAGTAGCATTGAGGGATCTACGCCAGGTTTTAGATGCAAATCTGTAAGTGTTCACTGACAGGTATATAGAAGATATAAGGTCACCTTGGACAATACTAACAGATTAAAATGAGAAGACAAAATTGTTGGATTGTTTGCTTTTCTTCCACAGGGAGTGATATTTATCCTGGAAAGGATATAATCACATTGTGAACAATGAATTTAAAACTGAGAAGTGAGGAAATAGTAAAATAGTACCCAACAGTGCCCTTGATGAACTCTAGTCAACAGGCCCAGAAACTACATACTAGTACCCTGAAGTTATTAGGAAATATGATTACCTCGCACCTGTTGGCAATCAATTAAAGACTGTGGAGATAAGAGGAATGTCATAAATCTAGAGAAGGGCAAAGATTGCTACAGTTTTAAAAAGAAGGGAAAGGAGAGTTTGTAAACTACAGGCTGGTGAGCTTGACTTGAATTCTGGAAATAATTCTAGAATGTATTATTAAAGGAATGATCTGAGCATATTTAGAAAAAGAAATAGTGATCCCCAGGAGCCATTATGGCTTCATCAAGAATAGTTCATAAGAGACTAACTTCATTTAATTTTTTGGCAGGATATTTAGACTGGTAGACATGAAATATATTTAAATTAAATGAAGTGTTTTGGCAGTCTCTCATGCTATCCTTGTGGAAAAGGTGGAGAGAATGTTGGCTGGAATACAACACAATTAAGTGGATTTGACTCATAATGGGTCAATGGCAGCTTGCAGGGAGGGCTCATGTAGATTACTCTCATGAATTGACCCAAACATTGTGCTATCCAATATTTTTTTTAACATTGACTTGGATGAAGACATAGGAGGCATGTGTCTCAAATTATCAAATGATTCCAAACAGGAAGAGATAACTAACCTGTTTGATTAAAAAAGACTGATGGCTCAGAATCATGTAATAGAAGTAAACACCAAGTCCTACATTTACTTGGGTGAAAAAAATTCAATTCTTGAGTCTTGGATGGGGAAGAATGGCCATCAAAGAAATATTCTTGGGACTGGCACACAGAAGAGAAATACTAGACATGTTCTATTTGATCCTAGATATAGGAGCAGTGGATAAAATCTCAGAGAAGGAGATTTTAGCTTAATGTCTCACACAGTTATGAAAGTCCATAACCTAGAACTTGAAAGGGATCTCAGAGATCATCTTTGACCTATATCTGGCCCAGAATTACTCTGCAACATTGCTGACAAGTTGTTTATTTTCTGCTTAAAGACCTCTAGAGAAACTCACCACCTCTTGAAATACTGCTGGTCTCTAATGCACGGGAATAGTAAATCCCCTGAAGTAATAATATTATTAGAATTCACACTGTATATTTCCATGGTGCTGGAACCAATATTTTACACATATATTACATATTTTTACATAATTATACCTCTGAATAGTGTGAATTTGATTACATGTTGGTCATTTTAGGGGATTCATTATTTGCACTAATCAGGTCCTGACCGTTGCCCATTCTATGTTTAAATAATGCTAATTATTAGGAAGGTTTTCCTTAAGTCAAGAGGACGATTTGTCTTTTCAAAACTAGTTTTGCTCTCCCATTTTCCCATGATAGTTCTTCAAATGCTTAAAGATTGCCAAAATGTACTCACTAAATCTTCTCAGGATTATCTCTGATTGATCATCCTTTGGCATGTCCCCAGACCTTTCACCATTTCAGGTGTTGCAGACTCCAAGTCCAGCACTCTCTCTTCTACGTCACTTAAATGCCTAACAAAACAACAAATTGGAAAGTGAATATTGTGTAATTTAAATGATCAAGCTTGATCCAGAACAAGGTATGTGAAGCTCTTTGGATTAGCTTTCTTGTATCCTTCTTAAAATGTGGTCTTCAGAGCTGAGTCCAGTTCTCCAGATATGGTATGACCAGGGCACAATCCGTCATTGCCTTTGCTCCTTTTAATGCACCCTAGAATAGTATTAGCCCTTTTAGAAGCTATGTCATATTGTTATAATGATATTGCAGTTCACTAAAGCCCCCACTTTTTCTTCCCTATTGCAATTGTTATTCAACCACTGAAGGAAGAGAAAAAAAAATCAATCAATTAGAACTGAAAATAAATCAATTAATTAGAATATCAATTAGAACTTCCCCAAAGGAGAATTAACTAGCATGGAAATGAATAGATTTCACCTCTCTAGATGGTGACATAGTAGAAGGATGATATAGTAGAAGGAATTCTTCAGGTAGAAATTGGATTATATGAACTCTGAGGATACTTCAGACTATGAGATTCTGTGAAGTATTTTTCACCTGATAAGAGTGTTCTTCTGTGTGAGTAACCACTCATTTCATACATAAATCTTATTTGTTGAAGTGCTAACTATATACAAAGCACAATTATAATCATGCAGTAATTAGCAAGAGAAGATGCTGGGAATCATCAAATAAAACAATCCTTATCACCTGGGCTCCTAGAAAGAGCTCTGACTTAGGAATTGGAGCAATACAGGTCAAATTCTGTGCTCTGCTACCTTTTTAGCAACTAGACAACTAGGCAGTCCTGCAAATAGAGTGCCAAGCCTGCAGTCAGGAAGAGCTGAGTTCAAATGCAGCCTCAGACACTTACTGTGTGATCCTAGACAAGTCACTTCACCCTGCTTGCCTCAGTTTCCTCATCTGTAAAATGAGAAGAAGAAAATTTTAGCATCTTTGCCAAGAAAATCTCAAATGGAGGAGACCACAAAGAGTTGGACACTACTGAAATCACTGATCAACAACCTCAGGCAAATCGGTTTGCCTCCCTAACCCTGAGTTTTCTTATGTTAAAAATGAAGAGTATTAGGTTAGGTAATCATTAATATACAGCTCTAAATTTTGATTATGCCCCTGTGTTGAAATTAATAAACTGATCCTACCAATTCCTTTCATGTAGCAAAACAACTATCATGAAGTCCTAGATATTCTTGATTCCTGCCTGTCTGTTGGTTTCTGGTAGTTCTCAGTTTCCCTGGCAGGTGATCTCTTACCTTCCACTACAATAGAGATAAAGCAGTTGTTGGTAAATGAAAAGGAGAGGCAATTAGGTGGCACAGTGAAAAAAGTACTATGCCTGGGGGCAGCTAGGTGGCACAGTGGATAGAGCGCCAGCCCTGAAGTCAGGAAGACCTGAGTTCAGATCTGGTCTCAGACATTTAACATTCCCTAGCTGTGTGACCCTGGGCAAGTCACTTAACCCCAATTGCCTCAGCAAAAAAAAAAAAAAAAAAAAATTACTATGCCTTCAGTCAGGAACTCCTGAGTTCAAACTTGGCTTCAGACCCTAGCTGTGTGCTCCTCAAGTCACTTGACTTCTCACTATCTGTCTCAGTTTTCTCAGGTATAAAATACGGATAATAATAATAATAATAATAATAATAAAATCTACCTCCCAAAGGTTGTTGTGAAGATCAAATGAGATAATAATGTAAAATACTTAGTACAGTGTTTGATCTATAATAGGCATTTAATAAATACTTGTTTCCTTCTTCTCTTCCTCAAAGGTAATATTGGGAAGGCAAGTCAAGAATTTATCATCTATGGACTTGGTTCCAAATCTTGAGGTCATTTGGATGAATTCACATAGACTTTAAATGGAGAGAGCCATCTGCATCTAGAGAGAACACTGTGGGGACTGGGTGTGGATCACAACATAGTATTTTCACCTTTTTGTTTGTTTACTTGTTTTTTTTTCCTTTCTCATTTTTTTCCTTTTTGATCTGATTTTTTATGCAGTATGATTAATATGGAAATATGCTTAGAAGAACTGAACATGTTTAATTTACATTGGATTACTTGCTGTCTAGTGGAGGCAGGAGGTAGGGAAGGAGGAAGAAAAATAGGAAGCATAGGGTTTTGCAAGGGTGATATAGAAAACTATCTTTGCATGTATTTTGAAAGATAAAAAGCTATTATAAAAAAAGAAAGAAAAAACTAGGAGCATAGAAGGATACAACAAAATATGTATAAGTTAAAACAAGATAACAATAAAATATATTTTAGAAGAAAAAAAGAATTTATCACATAATTTTCTGAACATAACTAATGTCCAATATCACTACTATATCTTGCCTCTGTACTAATTTAATGATTTTTATTAGGAACACTTCATATACTTTTTCTGACCTGGTGATTCTATATAATCCCATAATGAAATCTATTGATTTAAGTTCCTCTGACTATTCATCAATACAAGAATTTAGGATTACTCATAGATTTTAATTTTCTTTGCTACTCCTATTAACATGGAAGATCACAAGATTTCTTGCACAATTATTTGTAGCTATTAATGCATTTGAATGCAGTTTTGTGATAGAGAAGGAATTATTTCTAATCTTTGGACCTACCACTTATTTTTGATTAAATGTATAGATAAAAATCACAAGGGACAAGATCTCTGAAGATGTTATATAGTCTAGAGACTAAATTGCAAAAGCATTTAATATGAACTTCCCCATGTTTCTGTACTCTATCACCTCTGCCCAGGGGACTTTTGCCATGAGTTTTACTTGTGTTAATACTCCATAGTCATTGGGGTTCAAATGTTGCACTTATTTAGAAATATCTTAGGTAATATCCATCAATGCTGTTCCTTATTCCCAGGATTATATATAACTAATGCACATTTTCCATTTGAACAGTGACACATTACTTTTGACTTGCCAATGAAATTTTGGTTAGTTTGAAATGATATTCCTTACTGATCTCAGCCACCATGATTTTTTTTTCTTGGTTGCTAGGTCACAGAGAAATATTTTATGATTAGCACCTGTAATGGATTATGCATATTTGCATGAAGGCTGAGGCTCAGCCACTGTCATCAACACTTCCCAGCCTTATTTTCCTGTCAACTGTAGGGTATAAGGCAGTGGGAGGAGGAGGAAGAAGAAGAAAATTAATCATGGTCAGGAGAAGGAGTTTTAAAGGCATAGAAGTCCTTTTTAATAGCAACCAACTCACTAGATCAAACAAAGAGCAAGAAATCATGATAAAGATAAGTAATTTCTGAAAGATCATCTAATGGTAGGTCCTATTCACCCACTCTAATCACTTTCTGGGACCTCTTTGAAAATATAATAGTTGGTATATTTTAACTAGAATAAGAGTTCTACAATTTGATTTATACCATCATGCCATCGCCACATAAATACTTATTGGAAGGATATTCTGCTTTCTAAAACATTTCACTGGATAAGGTGAAATAAGCAGAACTGGGAAAAATTATACAGCAATATAAATGGAAAGAATAATAATGCAACCTTAGTAATAATAGTTATCACTTATATAGTGCTTTCAGGTTTACAAATATCATCTCATTTGAACCTCACAATAACCACAAGAAGAAGTTATTATTATCTCCACTTTTTGGTTGAGCAAACTAAGGTTTAGTGTGTTGCTCAGCTAGTAAGCACCTAAGTCAAGATTTAAGTTCAGGTATTCCTGACTCCAATCTAGTACTCTATACCTACTTGTTGAACAAGTAATAACAAACTGGAAAGTGAACAATGTATAATTATAAAGAAGGGAGAAAGGCACATTGTCACATCTCATTTTCTGAATCAAGCTTTGCAGGAATGAGATACTGTGGGTGTAGACTGTTGAAAATACTATCAAACTTGGTTTATATGTTATTTTGTTTTTCTAAACTATCTTTTCCTCTCTTTTCCTATAAGGGTTGGCTTTCTGGAATGAAAGAATGAGAGAAACATCTTAGAAAATTAAGGCTACTAAAAAAATATTGGTACATTTTAAAAAGATATTTCACTAGTGGGGAATGGGGGGAAAGGAGATGTCATTTCCAGAGAAATTATCCAAAACTACATGGCGGCTGAGGATAAGAAAAGAGAATTTTTAATTCTTCTGTAGTAAACACTACAGAGGATGGGGCAAGAATTGGAGGAAGTGCCTCAGTACCAGTTGCTCTTCAATTTTGGAATTAGCAAGGCTGTTATGGAGAATGATATTAGATGATGACAGAAAGGAGAACAATGGACAGTTGTCTTTATCCAAGCAGCCATGATTCCCTACCTAAGGAAAGACCATTCCTTGGGAATTGTGTAACTGAGTACTGTCCCCACCAGCTGGTCACACATTACACCATGGGAAGTCACATAAGGAGATGAATAGCTTTCTCAGGGTTGAAGATACAGTAAGATCAGTTGCTTGCCTCCAAAAAATCCACAAATTTGGAAGTGAGTTTTTTTTTTAAATATGACTGTCAGGACTCAATAAAAGCCTATATGTTTGTTCTTCTGACTGCTCTCCTCATTTTTAATGTGTGGTTGAAATGTTGGAGTTCTTGTAACAGAGAAGGTTTGAGTCTTTAAGTAAACAATATACTTTTGATGGTTGTTTGCAAAATCCCTTAGGGCAATGAGGGGGAACATTACCACAATAGCCTAGATGAGAAATTGTAGCTGAAAATAATTTATTTTCTATGAAAATAATAAAAATTCACATTTTATAGAGCTTTAAGAGGCTTACAAAGCACTCATCTCAGAACCATCTTGCAAGAGGTTTTGTACAAATATTGTCCCCATTTTTTCCACTCAAGAAACTTGCCTATTGTTCCATAGTCAGTAAATGGCTAAATTGGGATTTGAACTCAACTCACAGGCTCTTAGGTTTAGGGTAAAAAGGGCCCTCAGTGGTCATTTCATTGCCTCTTCTTCTTCCTCATTCTCTTATCTCTTCTTTTTCTTCTCTTATTTATCTTCCAGTTTATTGCAATTTGACTTTCAACCTCATCTAATGTAAACCAAAATAAACTGCTCTCTCCAAAGTTAGCAAAGATGTCTTAACTGAAATTGGATGGATGCCATAATCTCTTATTTCTCATCTATCTTGACCTTTCTCCAGCACAACACACTGTTGATTTCCCTCTGCTCCTGGATATTTTGGCCCTTCGGAGTTTTCAGTACATGTGTTCTCATCCTATTTACTTCTTCTCAGTCTCTTTGAGGGCCCATCATTAGCATTTCTCAGGCTAAATTGTGAGTATATGCCCAAAGTCTTCCATTTTGTTCTTCTATCTCTTTACCGTTTTTCTTGGTGAGCTCCAAAGTCCCTCTGGGAATTCAATTCTTTTCTCTATACAGATGACTCCCAGATCTAGTTTCTTTCTTGAGCTTTAATCTCATACCATGAAGTTCCAAGTGGACATTTTAAATCAGATATCCTGGAGTCATCTTACACTCGTTACACACAATTTGTCACCCACTCACCCCCAAAATTCTTTAAAATTTCTCCATTTCTCTCAAAGAAACTTCATCTTTCCAGTTACCCAGATTCTCAACTTTAGTGTTGTACTCCCCCTTCATTCTTCTGGGGATGCCATCTGCTAGTCAAGACTGTAGGGTTAGAGAATAGCTCCAGAAGAAATGTTACATATGAGATCATTATCTTATATATTTTTCTATATTGAGAATTTTTATATCTTAACATTAACTAGAACCATTTTTTCTGTTATCAAACTTGCATCTTATCTTTTCAATTGCTTTTGTTCTGAAGAAACATAAACCTAAACTTAAAAATATCAAAGGAAGATTAAGACATTGAAGGCTGGGTCCATCTATTTGGAGAGACACAGAAAAGAAATAGAAAATCATTAGATGAAGTGAGAGAACTCAGGGTAAGGAAAGAAGGGTGCCATTAAGGGAGATAGATCAGGAAAGGCTTCTTATAGGAGAGAACTCTTAAATGGCTCCTCGAGAAAAGTGTAGGCTTTGGATTGGCCAAAAAGAATTGAATAGGCATTTTAGGAGAAGAAAAGTGAGGATGAGGGTAGCTGGGGGGGGGGAAAGCGGGAAAATAGGAATAATCAATATATTCACAAGAGAGGGGGAAAAGGTCAGTCCTGATGGAGTAGAAGAGAAGATGGAGAAATAATTCATTATAGAAAAGCTTGTTTTAAAAAATTTGTTGGCTAGTTATTCCATTTGTCCAAAGAGAGTCAAACAAAAGAAAATATGCTTAAATTGTGGAAGATTCATGTCAATAAAAGGGAGCTCTTAATGATGAATATATTCAAACACTGGGAGAGATTGAGAGAAAATTATGCAATTACCACCTCCACAAATCTTTAAAAATAGAATAGACAACCACAATTCTTTGTATGGTTTCAGCTAGAAGTTGGCAACTTATCAAACACAGTGTGCCAAGGTCACTATTGACTTCTGACATGTGGGCAAGAGGGCAGTGAAAGAGTGAAAAAGACATGTGTGTTGATCATACTCTATAAGACCATAGAGGAGGCGTTGGAAATGGTGTGCAAGCCCTTATTGCTCTGTGATTTTCATAGCTGATAGGCTCTTAAAACTATCCTCTGGGGCAATTACAGCTAGCTCTGGGACCATCTTTGTTGATGTGACATAGGATACTCACCCCTGTTTTAAACTTTAATTTACTAGATATTTTTTCATGTCCTTTCTGGTTCCCTTTAATTTTAATATCTATACTATAGGACTCACTTGACCACTTAAAATTTTTTTAATCAGTAGGGCAGTGGGTAAAGCACTGGTCTTAAAGTCAGGAAGTTTTTTGTTGTGATGGTTCAATCATCTTCAGCCATGTCCAACCCTTGTGACTCTATTTGGGGCAAAGATACTTCAGTGACTTGCCATTTTCTTTTCCAACTTATTTTGCAGATGAGGAAACTGAGGCAAGCAGGCTAAGTGATTTGCTCAGGGTCATATAATTAATAAGTATCTGGGTCCAGATTTGAATTCAGGAAAATGAATCTTCTGAATATACTAGTCCACTTAGCTTCCCCAGAGTCAGAAATGCATTCTCAGACATTTATTGGTTGTTTGACCCCTTTGTCCCTTCAGTTCCCTTAACTATTAAATGGAGAAAATAATACCGACTTCCCACAGTTGTTGTAAGGATGAAATGAGGTAATGTTTGTAAAGTGCTGAGCATAGTACATGGTATATAGCAGGTGATTAATAAATGCTTGTTGTTTACCTTCTCGTTGCCATCATCCCCTTTTATCATTATACTCTTCCTTGTATTCACCCTCTCCCTCTTAAAATTTATATCTGCTTCTTGTGACTTTCAATCATCTTGTTGAATCTGAGTGACTTAATCTATCATTCCAACTTGGTACCTTCTTAAATTTGACTAACTTGTCACCAAGTCATTTAACCTTAAAGAACCTCAATTTTTCCATTTGTAAAATAGAAATAATGCCATCCTTGCCCACCTTGCCATGTTTCAGTGAGGCTTAAATGAGATAATTTAAGTGCTATGACAATAACAACTCACTTTTCCTAGCACACTAATATTTATAAGATGCTTTTGTTACAATAGTCCAGTGACGTAAATGGTTCAAATTGTATTCCTGTTTTACAAGAAACCTGTAGACCTGAGAGTGAGTGACTTCTCTTCAATCACGTAGCCAGGAAGCACTGGAGTCAATATTCTCTTTATAACATGACTATAATAATCTTCTCATTTTCTTTCTTTTACCCATAAAGTGTCATTCCAGCTCTCTGTATAGGGTTCTAGATAACCTGCATTTGCCTCAGTTACCTCAATTAAAAAACGGAAAATAGCAGCATTTGTCTCACGAGGTTTTGTGAGATTCAAATGAATCACTATATATTAGTTGCTACTATGTATCCCTAAAAATGAGGAAACTATAATTTGCCCACTTGACAGGTTTAGAAAGTGTCTAAAAATTTAAATCTACTATTAACTGTTGTAGAGGAGGCAAAAGAACAAATTCAGTAAAAACAAATAATCCTTTTTAATGTAAGTTTCTTTTTTGGAAAGTGTATCAAGATCCATTTTAAGTTTCCATTGCACAAAGTTGGCGGTATCCTTATTACCATTGTTCAGAGAGCTGCTCTTGAATCTGTCTCTGAAATAAGCTTTGGATGAGACAAACAAAAAAGATAAATTTGAACTGGTTCTAAGAAAAAAATTGCTCTAGAGCTTGCCCAAAGGGCAGTGAGCCATGTCACCCTTTCCTCTATCCCAAATGCCCTTCTTACTGTTCCCCACACAGGATACACCCTCTCCTCTCTTCATCCTAAGTACTGTTTGTCCTTCCAGCCTGCAATGATCTTTCCTTCTCATGTGGTTTTCTTCAAGACTCAGATGGAACATCACTTTTTTAGAGCTCATTCCTGGTCCTGCTTCCCATATGTCTCCTTTCTCTTCTTTATCTTGTGTCTTTTTTTTTTTTTTGTATGTGTATATATATAAAGACAGAAGATATATGAGATGCTTTTGTTACAATAGTCCAGCAAGGTAAATGGTTCAAATTGTATTTCTGTTTTACAAGAAACCTGTATATATATACATATATATATGTATATGTATATATATATATAGAGAGAGAGAGAGAGAGAGAGAG